>JACCGJ010010586.1:0-46805 GCA_013407085.1 Atriophallophorus winterbourni | reverse complement strand
CATTGAAAGGTTATCGTACGCCCTTACCCTCCCTATCGAGTGAGCGTATAAGTCCATTACGATAGCGACGTACATCTATGGGATTCCATTCAAAGAAGAGATTTCGATAGGGCGGATCGGTCAACCGAGTCGAAAACCCAAACCCGGCTCTAATGTCCATAACAACCACAATGTTGGTTGTTGATACGGTGAAGGTGGTCTAGGCAACTGAAGCAGAACGAAGATCTGGTCTACACATCCTCGCCCCTTAGTTCGACAGAAGCTTGCTCGTCGCGAAAATGCCATTTTGAATCAGGGTAAGTCTGGCGAAGTAGGATAGCCACCAATGTCTTTAGCTGACAAGAACCGGAATAGGCGAAATTCAACGATATTTGCACATTCATTCCGTAGTCCTTTTATGGACTGGGTTTATTAGTGGATTCAACACCCAGGAAGCAGTACTCTCTCATCCCGGTCGCAAGAGCCCATTGAGAACAGCTCACGAATCTGCTACGACTGTCTCGCCTCCTTACTTAAAAATAACGTGTGGAGCTCGCGGCCCGAATTTATAAATTCGCTTTAATAATATGGGGAAGGTGTGCGTCTCGCGTAGTTCTCGACACTAGTGTGACTTGGGGTGGCTAGGGAGCGACGGCTGTACAAACCGATTGCAAAGGGAGAGTTGGAGAGGGTAGAGAGGGCGAAAAAGGTCGATCGGAACAACTGCCGTACGATGAATGTGCAAAATCATAAGGGACGAAAAGCATAGACAATTAGATGAGCGAAGGAAAAAGACCGGATACGCGTTGCGACGGAGCGTGACCAAGCAAGCGCGTTAGGTTGCGAATATGAGTGGTACGAGGATTGCTTCCAACTTCACTTTGGCCGCTATATGTGGGTCGAGGTCAGATATAGTTAAGAAACAACGAACGTAGAGAAGATAACGCCTGATTGAAAGGCTTTAATCAACTAAAGAACACGAGTATGAGCTACAACAAAAAGAAAAAGGTTAGATGCGTAATACGGTAAAATAAGCGTGTGTACACAATAAAAGGAATGTCAAAACAACACGACATTCACCCCGACCGGGAAGACCGAGTGATATAACGGTTACAGTTTTAGACCTCACGGGATCGAAGATTGTAGGGTCTAGCCCTTTGTTGTTGTGAAACAAGGTGTTCTACATTTGGTTGAAATGTAGTGGTTGGTCCAGAAATGTCTGAAGTGGCAGACTGTATGTCAGGTGTACAAAGGGTATCTGGAGGCGTTTCTGTTGGGTCAGGTGGGTCAGTGTTCAATGGGTTTGGCGACTGATTCATTGGAGCCAGTTGACGGAGAGACACAGTCTCCTCGCGACCATCTGGCAAGCGGATATGGGCATACTGAGGATTACTCTCCAGAAGCTCCACCTCTTCCACCAGGGGGTCATACTTGGAGGAACGAACATTTCTGCGATAAAGGACTGGTCCTGGCATCAACAACCAATTAGGAAGACTCGTACCGACGGGAGACTTGCGATTATGCTTGAACATGCGCTCGTGAGGCGTCTCATTTGTAGCAGTGCACAAGAGAGACCGCATGGCGTGTAATGCTTCGGGAAGAACAAGTTCCCACTGCTCTGTCGTCAAACCTCTATCTCGCAAGCATAATGAAACAGTTTTCCATAAGGTACCGTTCAGACGTTCTACCTGCCCATTACCTTGCGGGTTATAACTGGTGGTCCTACTCGTAGCAACTCCTCGAGAATGAAGAAAAGATTTAATGTCACTGGACATGAAGGATGACCCTTGATCTGAGTGTACGTATCCGGGCATACCAAAAATGGAAAAAAGTTCGGTGAGTCGGGAAATGACAGTAGAGCTGGTCATGTCAGGACATGGGAAAGCAAAGGGGAATCGAGAAAATTCGTCAATTACTGTAAGTAAATATCGATTGCGAGTAGATGAAGGAATAGGCCCTTTAAAATCGATACTGAGACGTTCAAAAGGATGTGTTGCTTTAATGAGTGGCTCATTGTAAGGACCGAAAAATTTTGGCCTAAACTGAGAACATACAAGGCACTGCCGAATGACAGATTTGACGTCATCAAGAGAGAATGGAAGATTTTTAGATCGGGTAAAATGAAATAAACGTGTGATACCCGGGTGGCACAGTGAGTCATGAATGGACTTTAATTGAGGAAGCGAATGTACACTGGCACAAAATCCACGAGACAAGGCATCAGCTACGGTATTATCAGGACCCGGTCGATACACCACGTCATAGGAAAACTGAGAGAGTTCTATACGCCAACGTTGGATTTTGTCGTTCTTGATTTTACTGGCGATTTTCGTATCAAACATAAACGAAACGGAGCGTTGATCAGTGATTAGTTCAAAATTAGACTCAATGAGATAATGTCTCCATTTTTGAATTGCTTCAATGATCGCACAAGCCTCCTTCTCGATAGCGGGATGATTACGCTCACTTGGGGAGAGTGTGCGAGGGAAGAAAGCAACCGGACGTCCGTTTTGGTTGAGAGTAGCAGCTATTGCTACATCAGATGCATGTGTTTCGACAACGAGAGGTACGTCACGATCAACCGATTAAAGAGATGCTTGCACTAATTCAGATTTCAGGGATGTGTAAGCGTTCAAAGCTTTCCCGGACAGTGGGAAGATTTTATTGTGAACCAAAGGATGGATTTTGTCGGAGAACTGGGAGAACCATTGGGAATTATAAGAGAACATCCCGATTATTCTTTGTTGTGCTTTGGAATCACAGGGTGGAGGCAGCTTGAGCAAGGCATCAAAGCGTTCAGGGTCCGGTTTCACATTTCCAGTGGATACCTCATAACCGAGAAGTTTAACGCGCTCTTCGGAAAAGGTACATTTGTTGCGATTCAAAGTAAGCCCATATTTATCCACTGCTTGCATAAATTTGCTTAAGTTTACATCATGATCATGCTTATCTTTTCCACAGACGGTTATGTTACCGACGTAGAAATACGTTCCTCGCAGAGATTCCTTGCGTAGTAACTCATCCATGGCCCACTGGAAGCATGCAACTCCGTTGGTTACGCCAAATGGAATACGCCGGAATTGGTAGAGGTTACCACGTGCTTCAAATGCAGTGTACCGGCGCTCATTCTCCTTTACAGGAATTTGGTGATATGCGCTCTGTAAGTCTAAGGTGCTAAAAACACCAAACTGTGAAATCTTTTGGATCATGTCATCGATTCGAGGCAGGGGGTAGGCGTCTAGATATGTGAATCAGTTGATAGTTTGGCTATATTCAATGACCAAACGTTTCTTTTGTCGTTCATTTGTTGTGACCAACACCTGAGCGCGCCAAGGCGACTGGGAAGATTCGATTATTCCCTCATTCAGTAGCTTGGCAACTTCAGCTCGAATGAAAATCTCGTCGTTATGACTGTATCTTCTGGACTTGGTGCATATCGGACGACATGATGGGTCCAGATGAGGGAAAAGTGAAACAGGAGTTAATGTAGTAACGGATAAACTACACAAAGAAAATGGGGCTTGGATTCCTTCGAATGGTATTTCAACTGCTCAATGGCGCTGAAGAAAATCATGTCCAAGCAACACATCGGCACATAGATCAGGAAGGATAGAAAGTTTCACATTGTTGTAACGAGTACTTTTGTGGACGAGGGATACAAAACAATGACCTTTCGTATTGCTTATCATCGACGTAGAAGCCAACACAATTTGGTTTTTCGATTTCATGATAGGCCATCCGTTTCGACAGACGATACTTTCGGAGATGTAACTTTCAGAACTACCCGTGTCAACCAGCGCCTGTAAAGCTATACCGTTGACGACAACTCCGGTAATTGCTTTATTAAGACTGGCCGGCGCAGCAGCGTTGATAATCGTGGAGGTCAGAAAAGGAATTACCGATGCAGTGTGTTTTGCCTTGTTTGTAGAACGGCATACTTTTTGGAAATGACCTTTCTTACCACATGATTTGCACTCCGCATCCCTAGCGGGGCATTTCGAGCGTGGATGTCGATCGTAACCGCAAAAGAAACAACTGGAACGTGTGGTAGCCAGAGTTGTCTCAGAATTGAAAGGAGTTGAATCGGTAGTGGCGTGAAACGCATCGATTGCAGCAGCACCGTAATTACTACGTGCAAGCTGCATAAACGAATGAGATTGACGTTGGGCCAAATCGAGGGCCTTTGCCTGGTCGAAAGCAGTTTGTACATCCAGTGTCTTGTTTTCCAACAACCTCTGACGAATGGCGTTAGACAAAAGCCCGCTTATGAAAGCGTCCCGAATAGCATCTTGTTGATTTTGTTCAGCACTAACGACTTTAAAGTTACAATCCTTTGCAAAATTACGCAATTTCTGCATGAACTGGTCAAGAGTTTCGTCGCGATTTTGTTTACAAGTGGCAAGGATATGTCTTGAGAATATCTCGTTTTTGGGCTGAACATAAAGAGAATTCAAGGTACTGATAGCTAAATCGTAGTCAGTGCATTGAGAAATGAGTTTATAGACAGCAGGCGACAGGAAATGGATAAGAGTGTTCAGTTTGTCTGGTTTGAGAGATTCAACTGTATCGAGGAAATTCGTAAAGGTCAAAAACCAGTGTTCCTATGAATCGGTAGCATCTGCAGCGTTGGGATCGGTATCGAAGCGTTCAGGACGGAGTAAACGATCCATTGTTTTAGTTGATTAAATTGTAACGAGAGTCAGATATGATCAGAACACAAACGAACGTAGAGAAGATAACGCCTGATTGAAAGGCTTTAATCAACTAAAGAACACGAGTATGAGTTACAACAAAAAGAAAAAGGTTAGATGTGTAATACAGTAAAATAGGCGTGTGTACACAATAAAAGGAATGTCAAAACAACACGACACAGTGGAACCCGGGTACAACGAATCTTTGGGGGGAGAGTAAAATGTTCGCTAAAAGCGGAATTCGTTGCAAGTAAAACGCATTGTCAGACATGTGATTTTGTCGTCGTTTTCCTGTACACGTGTAAACAATAAAGAAGTGAAGAATGTCTTACCTTTGTGTTTTTCTGCATGCGTGTAATCCATTTGATGAATGGGTGATGCCACAGCACATAGATCACAAAATTAAATCCAAGTTCATGTTAATAATAGTAAATTTATTCTAAAACGAAGTAGTAAAAACATCTTGCACACACACTGACAGTCCAATCTTACACTTTAATGAAGTAGCTGGCGATGCTCTTTTGTTTAAGTTTTGGCTTCGCCACCGCCTCGATCTCTCTCTCCACAAATTCAAGTTCTCTTTCGACGTCTCTTACTTATATCCTAAAAAATCTCCTGCAGAGATCAAGAGCACTCCTGGCATCTTTCACAGACGGAGCTACGACTTCTGTGTCACTGTCTTCGTCCGACAATTGCACTGCGGCTGTTCCATCAGTTGTATCAGAGTGAGACTGCATCAACTCTTGGTATATGACATGAAAGCACAAGCCTAATCCAGGCAAAGTGCGGTACAGTTAGCGACTGCACTTGGGCTAAGACACTGTCAGGTTGCCCAGGCCTAGACACATATTAGAGGGGAAATAGAAATGGTAGTGAGACTTGTAACGTTGTAGAATCTGATCCAAATTGAGTTCAAAAGGAAGTCACGTTAGTATAGAATAAGTAACGCTTTACTCATCTAGAACGAGAGTACATGAGCTGAAATGTAAATATGAAAGTTTAGTAACTGTATGCAAAAGGTGTACAGCACAAACAAGTAACAATCATGACAAGACTCCAGCGTGTTTCAGCATGCAGCTCACTACCGTTGGCCAATCAATTTAGCACGATGTTAGCCGTAGAGCACAGAAATGCTGCACCATTGTACATCCGTGCATCAAATCTTGGACAATTTCTGACAGTTTGATCACCAGATGTTTGAATGTCATTGTCAAATTTCACGTACTCCTCGAAATGAACATCAGAGAGCCATCCTTCTGGATTTTCGAGCACTGGCGTGGAAGTATCCAAGACTGATGTGGAAGCGTGTCGGAAACAATTTGCTATTGTGTCCTCCGACACGTTTCTCCAGGCGGTTCTAGCGATGAACATGGCATCTAGCACGTTCAGCTTGAATTCGTCGCTTTTTCTTGGGCAAGGTGGAGTAGGTATCGGTGAGTCACATCCTGTCGGTAGTTCACCTTGAAGTTCTGATTATCATTATTATTATTATTATTATTGTTATTATTATTATTATTATTATTATTATTATTATTATTATTATTATTATTATTATTATTATTATTATTATTATTATTATTAATATTATTATTATTATTAATATTATCACACAAGTCTTTACACACGATGTGCCAACAAGTATACCATGAAGAGGGTACATGATGAAAGAAGAGAAAGAGGGGGATTTTTTGTCTGTCTGTTTACACATGCCGTTTTTGATCTTTTTTTGTCTTTTTTGGAATAAGGGAGGGGGAGGGTCATTGATAAACGGGAACACAAGCACGACAGGATTCTCGCCACTGGTTCCTTTCTTTTGCCATCATACTGAGTGTTATCAGCCACATATCTTCACGGTCCCTCGGACCCCACCCGGGTAAGCGCGATGTTCCCACGATGGCTAGTGGGGCTGTTAGACGCTTGAGGGTCTTCCGCCAGGTATTCCTTTGTCCGCCACGGCGACGTTTCCAATCAGGTCCAGCGAGAGCAAAAAGAGCTAGGCGAGGAAGGCGTCGCTCATCCATACGGAGAACGTGCCCCAGCTATCTCAGTTGGCACATGGATATATGATCGGAGAGTGGCACAGAGCGATCGCCGAGGACTGCCTTCCCGACGTCATCATTTTTGACTTTCTGTTGCCAGCTTAAACGAGCTATACTCCGCAGGCAGCGATGATCAAACGTCGATAATCGTTGACTATCGGCTTGTCGCAGCGTCCACATCTCGCAGCCATACAGTAGAACTGCTCGTACGGTGGCCTGGTACACTCTGCCCTTCAAGCGTAATCCAACATCGCGTCGGCGCCACAGATACCGTAGCCCAGCGAAAGCATGGCGTGCTCTTGCAATCCGTGCTGTGATTTCAGCTTCAATATCGCCCCCAGTGGTGATGCAGCTCCATAGGTAGGTGAATCTGTCAGTCACTTCCAGTTTATGATTTTCGATCGTCAAATCAAGTGTTTGGTCTGTCCAATCCTGTAGGAACACTTTGCATTTTGACGGAGAGAAATGTAATCCATACAGCAATAACTGATCAACGAGTAGATCCAAAGCGCTTTGTATGGTGCAAGCATACTCTCCGAGGAGAGCAATGTCGTCAGCATAGTCCAGATCCATAACTCGTCGACCGGGGAGCAGATCGATCCCACAATTCGGTAGCTGGGGTGTTGCTGCCTGCATGACATCGTCAATCGCAAATTCAAATAGGAATGGGGAGATCGGATATCCTTGACGAACCCCGCTGGAAATGGTTAACTGCTTGGATAAATCACCATAGGCTTTGACTCTGCCGGTGGTGTGGCAGTACAGCTTCTTGAGCAGGATTACGTACTTCGGTGGGACACCATGGCGAATGAGACAGTCCCAGAGAGCGGTTCTGTCAATGGAATCAAAGGCTGCTCGTATGTCAAGAAAGACGATAATTGTTGGACGTGCGTATTGGTAACGTTGCTCCAAAATTTTGCGCAGCGTGAAGATTTGGTTCACACACCCGCGTTCTCCTCTGAAACCAGCCTGTTCTTTTCGATACTCTGCTTCTCAGTAGCTGTTAAGCCTGGTCAGGATGATTGATGCAAACAGTTCAGAAACCACCGGTATGAGACTGATATCCCTGTGATTACCGCACTCTTTCCTCGAACCTTTCTTGAATACTGGGACGATAGCTGACGGTCACCACGCGCTGGGTATGGTTTCCTCGTTCCAGATCTTTCCGAAGAGCACTGACATCTCACTGCACAAAACGTTGACACATTCAACGAATAGTTCGGCTGGTAGCTCGTCTAAACCAGGGGCCTTGCGTCGTCTAAGCTTCATTATGTGTGAGCGAATTTCTGCCTCTCTAGGTGGTCCCTGTGGGGCCGACCACTGAGTGGTGGAGCCACTTGGCTGAGCAACAGAGAGTGGTCGCGGTTAATTGAATTGGCTAGCGAGATGTTCCCTCCAGCGGTCCATTCGCCTTTCTCTGTTGGTAATCAACGACCCATCTGCTTCCGTGATGTGTTCGCTCACGCTGGGCATTCGGGATCCCGTGGAGCGTATAAGCTGGTTTGCAGGTGTTGCCAACTGCTGGGGCTGCTTCCATCTCGCTTGCCCGCTCTTCCCACCATGATTCTCGGTCCGTTTTGAGGCTGGTCTTCAACTGGTGGCGAATTCGCCTGCGCTGTTCATCATATCATTCCCCCGGAGGTAAGGAACGCTGTTGGTCAATTAATTTGGCTGTAGCAGCAGATATCCAGTTGGAACCTGTTCGCTTGGATGTTCCACAGCTTTCCAGGCCAGCATGATACATTGCGCTTTGGATTTGAGCCAAATGCTCCTCAATATTATCGGGATGGGGTCCGAGTGCATTAGATAGGGCCGTTAGATAGTTCTCTGCCACTGATCTATCTGATAGTTTAAGCGTATCCAGCCTCGTGATATTTTTCTTACGCGATCCGCTGAAACGCATAGTTGAGTTTGCACAGACTAACGCGTGGTCTGATGATAGGCAGGTCGACCAATATGATCTGCAGTCTTCCACACTGGAACGCCATCGATAACTGATCGCAATGTGATCAATTTATGTCCAGAGTCCTGTGGAGAGGATCTCCATGTTGCTGACCGTTGTTTGGAATGTCGGAAGTTGACGCTGCTGAGAAATAGGCGGTGCTCAGCACATAGACTCAACAGGCGTTCACCGTTGTCCGATCGGACGCAATCTAGACCATACGGACCACCGAGGTGTCGTTCACTTTGTGAGAGGCGGCCAACTCGGGCATTAAGATCGCCAGCCAGGATGACAATATCCGACTTTCGCGCTTTACGCAGTAATTCGTCTAGACTTCGGTAGAATTCGTCTTTCGCTAAATCAGCACTGCAGTCAGTGGGGGCGTAGGCTGCGATGACGAAAAGAGCGCGAGTGTTCTGCTTGTGTTAACTGATTTTGCATGAGCCACGAAGTCGGACGGCGCACAAACGGCTATTGACAGGTAACCAGTCAATCAAGGCTGCCTCGGCGCATGAGCTCAGGGCAACACCAACTCCTGCAAGTCCCGCTGCCTTATTATTATTATATATTATATTTGCACAATCTGATACAGATATGGTGCCGTTCAACATAAACAATGAGATGTACAAAGCGAGAAGGGGGGTACAAAGCGTTGACGTCATCGTTGAATGTAGGCAATCGTTGAACGTAGGCTGCCTGGGCCTCTTCATCACCAAATACACGCAAACGGAACTTGACGCCGGTATTATTCGGTGAGCATAGGTTTATCATATTACTAGAGTCGTGCCAGCGCGATTCTGATAGGCAGCAGATGTCTACTCTCATCGTTTCTAGTGTACGAGCTAATCCAGCCTGTTATCCTATTTGTCTCAAGGTCCTGACGTTGAATGCAGCTAGCTTGAAGGGCATACGGGGTTTCAAGAAGTGAGCACTCTGGCTTGGCTGTTCTGTGTTTGGCGAGCTTGAAGGAGCATCTTGACGAGATTCATTGCTTGTGTGTAATGAGGGGCGTGGGATATAAGGATCGGCATGTGATGTAATGTAGCGAACGTAATTTTGACAGCAAGTTGAAGTTGAAGTTCTGAATGATCACATGGCTGGAGAACTGAAGTGGTGTTGGGAGGAAGACAACAAATCTTCCAATGTGCAGGGGCATTGTCCATCAGGAGGACGACCTTTCTTTTTTCCATTGTGATGCGATTATCAAACTTTCGAACATACTCCTCGAAAAGCTGCGATGTCATCCACGCTTTTTTGTTAGGTTTGTAGGAGCATGGCACAGTTTTGATACCACTGAAACACCGTTATATTCTTAGCGCACTGCAGGTCACTCTTGACGGAGCGTTGTGTGTTAAAGGCAAAACGAAGCGAGTTCGTTATTTGTATGAACTTTATTGAACAAACATAGCTATGGGGAACGTGTACAGTGTTCGTAAAAGGCGAGATTCGAAACGAACAGATTCGTTGTAGGAATGTTTTAAAAACAGTGAAACCCACCTACTACGAACTCGTTTTCAACGAATTCTTGGGTTGAACGAACACACGATGATTTCCCAAACAAATTCCTTCTTTGTAATACTATTTAAAACATTCGTACAGCGAATCTGTTCGTTTCGAATCTCGCCTTTTACGAACACTGTACACGTTCCCGACAGCTATGTTTGTTCAATAAAGTTCATACAAACAACGAACTCGCTTTGTTTTGACTTTAACACTTAACTCTCCGTCAAGAGTGACCTGCAGTGCGCTAAGAATATAACGGTGTTTCAGTGTTATCAAAACTCTGCCATGCTCCTACAAACCTAACAAAAAAGCGTGGATGACATCGCAGCTTTTCGAGGAGTATGTTCGAAAGTTTGATAATCGCATCACAATGGAAAAAAGAAAAGTTGTCCTCATGATCGACAATGCCCCTGCACACGAGAAGATCACAGGACTGAAATCGGTTAAGATTTGTTGTCTTCCTCCCAACACCACTTCAGTTCTCCATCCATGTGATCAGGGGATCATGCAGAACTTCAAGGTGAACTACCGACAGGATGTGACTCACCGATACCTACTCCACCTTGCCCAAGAAAAAGCGACGAATTCAAGCTGAACGTGCTAGATGCCATGTTCATCGCTAGAACCGCCTGGAGAAACGTGTCGGAGGACACAATAGCAAATTGTTTCCGACACGCTTCCACATCAGTCTTGGATACTTCCACGCCAGTGCTCGAAAATCCAGAAGGATGGCTCTCTGATGTTCATTTCGAGGAGTACGTGAAATTTGACAATGACATTCAAACATCTGGTGATCAAACTGTGTCAGAAATTGTCCAAGATTTGATGCAGTCTCAGTCTAATACAACTGATGGAACAGCCGCAGTGCCATTGTCGGACGAAGACAGTGACACAGAAGTCGTAGCTCCGTCTGTGAAAGATGCCAGGAGTGCTCTTGATCTCTGCAGGACATTTTTTAGGATAAAAGGAAGAGACGTCGAAAGAGAACTTGAATTTGTGGAGAGAGAGATCGAGGCGGTGGCGAAGCCAAAACTTAAACAATAGAGCATCGCCAGCTACTTCATTAAAGTGTGAGATTGGACTGTCAGTGTGTGTGCAAGATGTTTTTACTACTTCGTATTAGAATACATTTACTATTATTAACATGAACTTGGATTTAATTTTGTGATCTATGTGCTGTGGCATCATCTATTCGTCAAATCTATTACACGCATGCAGAAACACAATGGTAAGACATTCTTCACTTCTTTATTGTTTACACGTGTACAGGAAAATGGCGCAAAATCACATGTCTGACAATGCGTTTTACTTGCAACGAATTCTACTTTTAACGAACATTTTACTCTCCCCCCAGAGATTCGTTGTACCCGGGTTCCTCTGTAGTCTTATAAAGAAGGAATTTATTTGGGAAATCATGGTGTGTTCGTTCAGCCCAAGAATTCGTTGAAAACGAGTTCGTAGTTGGTGGATTCCACTGTACTTTGAAGTACGTGTGTGCCAACGATGAAGAGTTGTACAGAGTGGTGACTTGTGAATATGCTTGGACATGCTGTGTCTCACGGTGTTATTGCACAAATGTGATCGTACTGCATGTAGTGCATCGGGAAGCACATGTTCCCATTGTTCTGTTTCTGAACCACTTTCTAGCAGGCACATGAATATTGTTTTCCAAGGGTACCATTGAGGCACTCCATTTGCCAGTTACCTTAGGGGTTGTACAATGTTGTTCTGCTCGTTGATACACTTCGAGCGTATAGGAAGGATTTCAGCTCAGTAGACACGAATAATGAACCACGATCAGAGTTTATGCAAGTTGGCATACCGAATAGTTCAATGAGCCGACAAATGACAGTAGTGCTTAAGATATCGGGTCATGGAAAAGCGAAAAAAAACGAGAAAACTCATCAACAGTTGTTAATAAAATCAACACTCAGACTTTCTAACGGATGTGTTGTTTTGATCAACGGTTAACTATGTGGATGGAGAAACTTGGGTTTTCAATTGTCAACAAACAGTACATTGTCGAATAACAGATTTTACATCCTCGAGGGAAAAGGCAGAATTTTTGAGCGGATAAAATGGAGTGTGCGCGTGATTCCCCGGTGACATAAAGAGCTGCGAATGGTCTTCAGTTTCGATACGGTGTTAACATTTGCGCAGAAAGCGCGAGATAATTTGTCGGTCACAGTATTATTAGCACCTGGTCTTGTTTTGGCTCATGACGAAGAAAGACGCAAGGAAGCTGTCATGCTGATGTCGCTCTACTCGTTCACAACACGTGCTTGAATACCTCTTTGATTCGAGGCGAGGGCTCCTATTCTCAATGTGTCTGTACCTAATCTTCTCTAGGTTCAGTAGTTTTCTTGGTCCCACCCTTCCTCATCTTTTTAGAATTTTCACGATGTCATGATTGCATGGCAGATGTGATGCTGTCCATGATGATGATGATAATGACGATATGGCACGCTAGGCTGAAGAAATTCAATATAGTGCCAAGCTCAGTGAGTCGTAATCGTTGCCTAGGTGGCACGGATGTACAATTGCTCAGTACTTCATTGCTGTGCGGCTAACATCGTGCTAGATTCATTAGCAGCCGTTAGTGAGCTGCATGCTAAGACACACTGGAGCCTCAATACCATTTCCATTTTTATTTTCTCATATCTTTATAGACCTGGGCAACCTGACAGTATCATGGCCCACGCGCACTCTATGACTGTGCGGCACTTTGCCTGCATCAGGCTTGTGCTTTCATGCATGCACGCATGTAGTCCAAATGATTTATCTAATATTTGTTTGTGAACTAGTGTCAGTGGTGCCAATAGGACCACATTGAGTAACTAACTCCCAGTTGCTCAGTGTGCAACTGCCGATGAAAGGTGGAACAAAATAGCAGGGATTATGCGAAGCGCCGCAATAACAGCCTGTGAGACTACACAACCAACCCAAAAGTCCCACTGGATTTCACAGCGCTCTATAGAAATTCTTAAACAGCGACGCCAAATACATCATGGTCCTGGACACAATACAGAGCTTAGACGCGTGATGAATGAACGTTAACGGAGCTTAAGACTAGACAGAGAAAGGTGGTGGCTAAATAAGGTCGAAGAAATGGAAATTGCAAACAATGCGCGTAACGTGCAAAAACTCTTCCAACTTATTCGATTGACTGGGCCTACGTAAGAAGGAGTGAGTGAGACTATCGCTGAAATAGATGGTACTCTTATCACTAGTAAGAATCGCCGCCTCTCACGCTGGGCCGAACAATTTTGAAGAGCAATTCAGCGGGTCGCCTGAAATGGAATCATTCCCTCATTTGAAGCAGTGTGATCCTTGGCCTGTTAGCGTAGATCCTCCTAATGATTTAGAAATTAAAGCATGTATCGAATCCATGAAACGATTCAAATCTGCTGGCCCCGCCTGTTTTGTTCAAAGAAGGTGGCCAAGTTCTAATCAGCACATTAGGCGATCTCCTCCGTGAAGTATGGTTGTTAGAATCCGTCCCTCCGAGTTGGAGCGAATTATATCATATCATACCTATATTTAAAAAGGTGTGCGAAGCTCATGCTCTAATCATCGTTGGATAAGTCTCACTCCCATCATTACGAGATTATTAGCGTCCATATGACTTCGATGATTAACAACGCATAGGGAATCACAGATCAGAGAGCAGTAAGCTGGCTTCCGGCCTGACAGAGGCTGTGTCGACCACATTTTTACTCTTCGACAAATCTTAGAACTGCGGCACACTTATCGACAGCCGACAATAGCCATCTTTTTATACTTCAAAGGAGCATTTGATTCAGTCGATCGAAATGTCCTGTTTAACATCTTGCTGTGCAAAGGCGTTCCACAAAAGTATGTCAACATAATACGTGCACTTTATGCTGATGCATCCAGATGCGTTAGGGCTTACGACGAACTCTCACCCAAATTCCACACCACAAGTGGCGTCCGACAAGGATGCCCGATTTCTCCATTTTTGTTCAATTTTGTAATTGATGCAATTATGAAATTATGCAACGAAGGTGTCCCAGCTTTCGGAGTTCACATAATGACAGGCGTCAAGCTTCTCGACTTGGACTATGCTGATGATATAGTTCTGCTCTGGGACTCCTTCACAGATGCACAGGCGATTCTGAACAAGCTATCTAGTATTGTGCCTGCATTTGGAGTGCGTTTTGCACCCTCTAAGTGCAATGTTCTGCTGCAGGACATCGACTTATCGAACAACCTTTTATTACTTGACAATCAGGCGCTTGAAATCGTTTTACGTATCTCGGAAGTTGTATCAATAATTCTGCATCGTTAGATGACGAGGTCTCGGCACGCATTTCTAAAGCGACCGTTGCATTCCGCACCCTATGTCACCTCTGGCGCCAGAAAGTACTGTCTCTGTTACTCAAGGGTAGAGTCTATAAAGCGACAGTTCGGGCTGTGTTACTGTATGGGTGCGAAACATAGACCTTACGTAAAGAACACATTCAGCGTCTCCAAGTGTTTGACAACCGATGTCTCCGCAACATTCTAGGAGTTAGCTGTTACAATCGCATACGCACCGATGCTCTCCGAAATAAGTTGTTGGGTAGTAATGTTGATATATAGAAGCAGATCAACCTGCATAGGTTACGCTGGTTGGGTCACGTTTTACGGGTTACGGACCACCGACTTCCGAAACGGATTCTTTTTGCGACGCCACATCCTGATTCGCGTAAATCTCGGGGTGATGTAGACAGTTAAAAACCCTTACTAGTAATCTTTCCAAAGTCGGTGCAGCGCGTCTTCCAGGATGGTGTCCCCACTATCAGATATCGCACTGGTTAGTTACGCTTCAGGATGTCCCAAAACCGTGTTCAATGGCGGTCTTGCACTAAGCATATTCTTGGAGTGTTTGCTTAACCTTGTATGTTGTCAAGTGGAGTGACGAGAAAAGCTTGTTATGATACATGTCTGTGAAAGCCGCAAGGAAGCTGTCATGCTGATGTCGCTCTACTCGTTCACGAAACTTGTTTGAATGCATGTTCCATTCGAGGTGTAGGCACCTCTTCCCAGTTTTTTGTGCGTACTCTTCTATAGAAGCCGTAGCCATTTAAGTCCCACCCTTCCCCATTTTTTAAGATTTTACTTTTTCATGGTTGTGTGGCAGTTAAGCATTCGGTACGTGCTACCGGTGTAATGATGATGATGGTTGGCTTGCCGAAATATCTCCACGTGGTGCTAGCTGGGTGGGCACGGTTCTCCGAGCTCAGCGAAAGGTTCGCGGTGGTGTCTGAGGGTGTGGTGGGTTTTCGCCTGGCAAGCGTTCTCCCTATAAAAAGCCACAAAAATCCAATGATGACATCACGACGCGGCGGATGTGACTCGCCGCTCCAAAAGTCACTGCCCCTTGTCCTATTCAAGGACATTGTATGGTGCACAGGCAAAAACTGAAGTCACCAACCTATCAACAGGGTTATCGGGCTCCGAACTGGAAATTCCCAGAAAAGGGCGTATGAACCGCTTCGTCGGTCACCGGCCACCGATAGGTGCGAACCTCTCTCGCTCCACTGCCTTGTGGGTAAAGGCTCGGGGTGGGACCCCCTAAACGAAATCTCCCCCACTTCGGTGTAGGCAACCGGGTAGTATCATACCTACGTTCAACGATGACGATGATGTCAACGCTTTGTACCCCCCTTCTCGCTTTGTACATCTCACTGTTTATGTTGAACGGCACCATATCTGTATCAGATTGTGCAAATATAATAATAAATAATAATGATGATGATGAGTGGTTTTTATGTATCATAATTTTTGATGCTGTATCATTCTATCCAAAAAGTCCAAAAACTCACAAAATCGAGTGGAATGGAACGACGAAACGACCTGCTATTTTCAAATTTGCGTATTTCGCACCAAATATTTCTTAATATTTTTTCACGCACGTTATTTCGGTGTGACTATTCGACGTCACTCGAGGCGTTTTCGACGCCGTGGGTAAGACGAATCAAGCCAATGTCATACTCAACCGTACAGATTTTTAACGGTTTTTATACGTTAGGAGACAGATGAATATAAGTAGCACGGTTGTGCAATCATACAATACTTTTTACTGCGCAGCTAACACTATGCTAAATTGATATGCCACCGATTCTGAGCTATATTCGGAAACACACTGTAGTCTCATAACTATTTTTATTATTAGTATCTGTCTAGGACTAAGCAACCTGACAGTATCTTAGTTCACGTGCAGTCTCCTACTGTGCGGCGCTTTACGTGGATCTGGCTTTTGGTTTCATATATAGCATAGATGCACGAATACCCGGACCTGGATCCAAAGTTATTTCGGTCTAACTGGCCAACTCGTTTTCGTTACATGGATGGATCTTACTAGTTGAAGCCATACACTCAAATATCACTGCGACTTTTCTTTTAGGCCTGGGAAATCTGACAGTATCTTAGCCCACGTGCGATCTCTGACTGTGCGGCACTTTGCCTAGACCAGGATTGTGCTTTCATACATACATACTTATAATGTATCATGATGTGCTGCACATTTGTTATATCTACGCTTTTGACCACTGTGTCTGTCGGATCAATTTTTCATCTTCACAAACAATACGTACTCCGTATATATTGAGTATAATATTTAGCATTTGTTACTCGGCCTTTCGCTGTGTGCGCTGCTGCAAAAATCGTTGCTCCCGGATCTGACTGCTTGTTCATCTGTAACGTAGTGTAAAGCATTTAACCAACATGTGCTTATGATATACATCCATGATTGCGGCTAACACTGTACACGGATGTGCAATTGTACAGTAATTATGTGCTGTTTGGCTAACCATGCTAAATTGATTGGCTACTAGTAGTCAGCTGCATGCTGAAATACGCTGGTGTCTCACTACCATTTCTATTTTCTATCACATATCTGTCTAGGTCTGACAGTATCTTAGCCCACGTGCATGTACACACATATGTGAGTATATATATATTCGTCATTTTCTTTTTCGTTTGTATTCTCGACCGCTTTACTATCAACTTAATTTCTGTCGTGACAACTGCTTATTCACGCCAAACTTAACTCACTTCTGTTTTGCTTCCAGCATGATATTTCTGCGTGTGTTATACACTATCTTCTTGATCCACTACACATTCGTTGACTGCCGTGTCGTGGAATTTTTATGCGTTGAATCCGATTGCTCGACTCCTCTCTCCAGTGGCAGTTTTCTCGAGCACGTGCACCTATCTGGACAGCAATTTCGGAAGAACAGTCACCTGCGGATTTCTGGGAAAAGCATCACATCTGGTACTTCTTTTCTCCGGGTTTCCGTTGATGGTCTGCATTATTTTTTCGTTGATTCTGGTTTTGTTCACGAAGAAACAATCAGGAATTCCCGGCAATTGATCAGAGTTCCCATTGAATTCGATCATATAGCTTCGAAACTACTTACTCCGGTGTCAGAATCTGATGTGAACACTAAGAAACAGGATAAAGGTGCTCATCAATCAGTCACCGACTCAATCGAATCTGATTTACAATCTTCGTCCTTAGCGTCCGTTAATTCTCATGCGGATTTGGCGGTGCAACAAACTGGGACTACTCCTGATCAAACTAATCCAATTTCCGATTCCGGTTCAGTTCATTGGGAATTTGAATCACCAGCGAACAATGTGGTTTCCGACTCTGATGTTGACAACTTGAAGAATGCACATTTACCGCACAATTTAACTACCGAATCAGATGTAAAGAACAGCAATTCATCAGAGCACACAAATATCCTACCAGACCTTCCTCCAGACGAGTTCCAACCAACTACTAATTCCACCTCAACTCCCATTAAAACAGCTCTAGTTGAATCAGTCGATGAAACTACAGCCACTTTGACTGTGAACAATCTCTCCAACTTCAAAGTACCCGACCCTCAAGAAGAAACGTTTAATTCCGAATCAGACACTGGAGAGACCTTAAACTCCAATCTATTCGGTACTTCCGAGTCAACTGAAGGTGACATTGCTCACACTTCATCAGACCAAAACCATACTATTGTTAAAAATTCCACCCGCGACTCACATCCCGAATCCCCTTCGCACGAAACTTCATCTTTACCACACTCACCGCCTATCATTGATGTAGCTCATGTGTCTGATACTCCCCATCGTAATGTTACTGATGGTAATATCAGTGATGATTCTGTGTTTGGAAACTACTCCGAACCAACTTCGTCAACGCTTTCTCTTGTCCACAATGAGACACGAGCTGATGATGTAGATCAATTTCTTGATTCCGAATTTTCTCAAAAGAATCTCGATATGACGAATGACGGTAATTTATCTTCCGCTGCAAGTTCCGATGATCATCATGCTGTTCAATCACCTGTCGTTGATCACAATACAGTTAACGAGACTTCTGAATATTTCAATAATTCAGCTCAAGTTGCTGTACAGTATGCTGACGAAGAATTGAATACAACCATAAACGCTGATCGTGATTACCACAATAACTTTGACTATTCGTCTGAACTTGTTTCTCAGTCATCAGTTGATTCCTCAGCTGCCTCTAGTTCTTCAACTTTCCCACCAAATATTTCCCCGAGTGTATCCGAAAGTGTGCCAGACCAGTGCGATGCCGATTGTCGCAATCAGAATGATTTTTCATCAACCGTTTCATCGTTGTCGTCATCTTTTGCGGACCATAATGGCAAATATTTTTCCGAATCTGACAAGCTGACCACATCAACCTTATCGCCTCTGGATCATCTTTCACATGATGATGATGATGAAGACCTAACCTACTTTGTACATAATTGGCTTTCGAAATGCGCCGTGTCTGCGTTAAATCAGACTACACCCATTGACGACTTGCCACAAAAGTTCGCATGTCGCTTGATTAGTTTTTCCCTATGGTATTTAGCTTCAATGTCTAGCAAACTTTTTCATTTAATGCCCGAGCATACACGGTTACCCTTGAATTCGTTGCTTGATAAACATTTCTCGTGTTCGTTACACTTTTTACTCGGGTGGTTGGTCATTGTAGTTCATTTTCTTTTGGCTTCTCTTTCATTTTTGTGTCTCTCCCCTTGCATTGGTAGCTATTTTTCGCGACCGTTGCTTCAATTTAACAGGCAACTGAAGGAACACAACGTGCAACTTAGCGGTTGTTTGGTTGATCAGGAAAATGTCAATTCCATCGTAGCAGATCGGCTAGTTCGTTTGACACTTCAGTTGCAGCAAGCACGAAAAGAATTGGATTCCCAGCAAGCTGAAGCATCCACTAAAGTCTGTAATTTGCAGTCTGAGGTTCGAGAATTGCGTTCGAAGTTGCTCGATGCGCAAGCTCGTTTGTCTGACAAAGAAATAAGTTACAACGAAGTGATCAATGATTTAGAAAGGAAGCTTGCAGCAGCAGAAGCCAACTCTTTGGATTTGGAGAAAAAAGCCCTCGAAGTTGAACAATCATGGGAAACGAAAAACCGGGAACTGATCGCTAAACATGAAAAGGCGATGGAGCACTCCAAAGCAGACCGGGACGAACTTTATAATCAAGCTGTCAATTATTATAAGCGGATGGAGTCTTTACAAGAAGAGATAGATAGGCTTCATGAGTTGTGCAAAGAGACCGAGCAGAAACTGGCTTCAACCGAGGCGGAACTCAGCAGTTTGCAAACGGTTTTCACTACGTTAAAAAGTTTCGATCAAGCTATCGCGGAGTTAAATGTTCCCGAATCCGTACAATCTTCTGATGATGTGGGTGCGACTGAATACACAGTTGTCCCTGAACGTAATCTCGATGAATCACACTCTGAAGCGTACGAAGAAGACGAAATACCGAAATCGGCCAATACTGTTATCAAACTGAAAGCATATCTTTCCCGGTTTCTCGATGTTGGACATCTTCAGGCTGAATTAAATTCTCTGAAATCTGAAGTGCAATCTAAGGAAGCTAATGCTGCATCTGAACGGGAACTTCGCGAACAATTGGAAACGAAATTACAGTCTTATGAAACAGAAATTGATGAAATGAAAGCTCAGTGTCAAACTTTAAATGAAGAGAAATCGTCTCTTCAGACTAAGTTAGATGTCCTTTCTGGTTATTTCAAAGAACGGGAACTCGAATTACAAAAGGACCTTGGTAAACACCTAATAGAAGGCTCGGAATCATCTGAGGCACTAAATGTTGCTCGTAAGCGGAATCGTGAACTTGAAGCTGAGCTGAAAACACTGCGTGACCAGTTGACCGCATCTCGTCGGGATTTAGCCGAGACCGAGAGAATCGGCCGTCGTCAACTTTCAGAATTAGATAAACGATCACATGAATATTGGTTAGCGGCACGTGCTGCTGATCATCAGCTGCGCGAACTGAAAGGTGAAAACGCCCATCTTCGCCAGCGATTAATGGGAGGTACCGGTACATCTTCAATTAGTTCACTTCATCCTGTCACACCTAGAATATTCGATTCAAGTATTCCAAGACGTCATCTACTCACCCCAGCGAGATCCTCTGGTCCGGATCAAATCTCTCTGTCCAGACAGTCTTTGAATAGCTCCTCTCGTAACTCCTCTTCCAACTTTCCTCCTCCGAACGTGTTTCGATTACCTAGTGGCGTTCCGTTTTTGCCAGAATTCGTTCCTCTAGGATTTCCACCAAGATTTCCAGGTTTACCCCCACCACCATTTGCACCGAATACCAGTCGTAATACTATGTCTGGCAATCACAGTACCCGTTCTTCCACAAACGGTCGGTAATTGTTCACCCGCTTGCACAACTTTCCTCTGTATTTTAAACTTAACTATCTATGCCGAGGTCATTTTCCTGTCTCAAGCAGTTGTATTCTTGTTTCTGCTTTCTCGTGTCATTATTTTTCACCGTTTGTGATTTAAATCTATTTTGCGTGTTGCCTTCACTTTTGAGTTCCCAATCAAGTTTTGTTTATGAACGTTACACGTGTCTTGTGTTGCCAGTCGGAGTGGGCTAGCTGGGGAATGTGGAGTGGCAATCGCTGACCTTGGGTCATGACAGCCCTTATGGATAGTGTCGTTAACGGTTATTTAGTGTTTGCATTATTTAATTTGAGATTTATGCCTATTGTCTTGCACAATTTTATCGACATTAGTGGCGTAACGGTGTGTTCGGTGAGACCGTTTACCTCAAAAGAAACCAATGTTTGTGCATGCGTCACGTTTCCTGCTAACGACGGAACACAAATGTGTGTAGGCTTGTACTTAGCTGCTACTTGTTCGAAATTCGTATACTAATTGTTCATTGAGTTTAATTTACTTTTGATTTCACCTGTCATGCTGTTGTTGAATTTGAAACCTAGTGCCCAACCAAAATCTTTTTTTCTCAGTTTTTTCTAACTAAACCCGTCATTTCACTTGTGTATCACTGAATACTTCCGTAAATTACACTTGAATCCGCAGTCAATTGGAATATGTTTGGGACCGATCGTGTATTCATAATGCAAAGAAATTTGAGTGCAATTGGTTAAAGCAAGTTTTGGGTAACGTTTCACTTCTGACACAGAAGCTTCGACAGGCTAAGTGTGATAGTCAGGACTGGAAACATGATTAAGTAGTAGTCAACCCCCACCACTGATTTGACCTTAACGCTAAGCCACCTATAGTACGCCTAAGTTGTGTCACGTCTCGTGGACATGAGCAGGATCAGTGTTCGGTTTTCGTACTAGTGTGTATCCACATCAATGTAATACAAATGAACACGGTCAAGGTTAGTTGACACGAGGGGGGGAGTGTGGGGGGGGATGGCCCATCAAGTGCGTAGAAGTCAGTAACTAACCGGCTCTAAGGTTAGATGGCTACTTTTCTGAGATACTAGTACTTCACTTAGGTGGTTATGCTCAGAGAGGGTGGAATACCATCTTATTTACCTTCGCGCGTCAGACTAGTTGCCGGAAAATGGCGAGCGCAGATTGTGGAGGATTTCTGCCTAAGATCCACGCTTATGACTGCCAGTCACAATTAAGGCGCTCGGCACTGATGCGAAGGTAAATAGTTGTTCTTCACCTTATACCTACTAGTTAATTAGATTTTGGTTTTCTAAAAACATCTTAAACTTATCCTCGTTAGTTATGTACGTTAGCGCATGTGGGCCGCTGTTAACTGGCCTTGACCGGGTTCACTTGTATTAGATTGATGTGGATACACTAGTAGGCAAATCGATCACAGATCCTGCTCATGTCTACGAGACCTGGCATACCGTAGGCGTACTATAAGCTGATTAGCGGTAAGGTCAAATCAGTTGTGTGGGGTTGACTACTACTTAATCGTGTTCCTCATTTTCTGACTATCGCACTTGGTCTGACGTAGCTTCTATGTCAGAAGTGAAACGTTATCCAAACCCTGCCCTAACCGATTGCACTGAAATTTCTTTGCATTACACTTGAATCCGTTACAGTATGTGTCGTGTTCGATATCCTCAAACACTTCACCATAGAGACCCAGTCATTTTAGCTGAAGAGCATCAAGACTTCTGCTATTAAGGAACCACGATTACTACTACTACTACTGTTGAGATTTTACCAGATGAAAAGCTGATTAAAACGGAATTTACTCGTCCAATCGCTCTTTTGTCATCGATCCTTTCAGTAAATTCGATGTAATACCTATTCTCTTGCCTTTTTCCTTATTTTACGATCACACAAACCGAGGATATCTCAGTCACAGCATAAGCTTTCACAATGTCTGGCTAACGGTGTTGTCTTTCATTGCAACTAATGGTTTCGGAGTAGTGTAATTTATGTTCTGAATCTGTTTCTGCTGGACGTGGATAAAATCGGTTCTACAAGCGGTGACACCGCGCTACATTTGTGATGGAATTTACTTGAATTCTCATCGTACCGAAAATGTTCTCATTGATAATCGTGGTGTATTAATCGCTGATACCCTCAACACAGTTGGTCGTTTTGCAGCTTTTGTTTCGGCGTGATCGCTTATGAATTTGTAGAAGAGTATAATATTAACCACGCCAATAACCATGCGTCTTTTCAATCGTTTCGAATTGGCGGTGGGTTGTCATTGTGTTCATTTAGATATGAACGAGTCTTGTTCAGTCAATTGATATTCGCATGAGGTCTTCGCTCCGAAACATGTCCGGATATTTCACCGTGTTAAAAATTAGTGGCCTTGCGATTCACTCATTTCATCATGTTACTTCAGTGTTGTTTACAACCGAATCTTCTCGTCTTGCACGGAAAGTTTATCTACACGATGAACCCGGTACAAGCAACAATTAATTTCGAATGTTATTGCTCCGCACATGTTCAGTATAATTGTGATTAGCGGCATTCATCTCTTTTTCGTTATGACGCCGAAATAATCATTCAAAATAACAAATTTTATCGTGCACAATTAATTGAAATCTCCAATCAACGTCATAAGTCACCATGTGGGTACCAAATTAAAGTACTGAGGACTTCAAGAAGCGCGACAGGATAGTCGACCATACCGATTCAGAAGAAATTAGCACAATTGAGGACGGAGTGATCGTTTTTCAGAGGGAATACTTGGTGTCTCGAGGTGCTTAGGCTCGCACGAAACCTCTCAAAGCATTTCTTGCGATATTGTAATAATCGTAATTTGTCCTGAGAAAATGAAAATCCAGATAAAGTTGGCTGTTAATTCCAGACACTACTCACATACCTCGTGATCCCATAGTCGTCCGCACTAAGTTAACCAACTTCGGTACAAATGTGAAAGTCAGATAGGTGCACTCGAGCAAGTGTTTGTATTGCAACGTGCCGGTTATTCGCTTGACGTGAAATCGATTAGACGGACGTTTTCAGTCGATAAACGTATTTGTTTTGATTATAGTGCTCTCAGTGTAATAATAAGGGGATGACTTCTGCAGTTACGTAGCTGAGACTATTGATCTCGTGTAAATAAATAAAAACCCGTGTTTGGTGGGTTTCTAATCACAAAGTAGCTAAGAAATTGTATGATTCTTCATTAATTTTCACATGGGAATTTCTAAGGTAATATTTTATGATATTTATTACGAAATGCATTTAGGAGGAACAGTATTTATGCTTATAACTAGACTGCTTGCCTGTACCTGAAGTAAAAAAATTTTCTTTCACCTTGCATCTATTGTTTTCACTAGATTTCACATCACATTTCGATTTACACTCGGCGATATGTACTCGGGAAGAGTAGAGATTTAGACCCAAGTTGAAAATTCTTGACCGCTCACTTTGGAGGCATTGTGTAAAGCGTCGTCTGCAAGCCGGGGAGGAGCAAATACAGCTCTTGGCTGCTGAACGCAGATCACGCCGCCGGCGGGCAACTGATGCAATACAACAAGTTCTGACTACTCGTTGCCAGCGCGCGGGAGAGATTGTTTCCTCCTCCCGGCAATCGGACTGTTTAGTCATTCAAAAAGCTCAAACATGGAAATTCATGCGATGTGGATGTACATCCAGGTCGACATCGACCGACGGAGGCCAACAACAATTATCCATAATAGGTTTGATATAAAAACGCGTGTCTTATTACTTGTCGATCCACAAATTTTAATGGTAATTTCCCCCTAGTATACGTTTCATCGTAGCCTCCAGCTAGACTCAGATTTCATGTCCGAGTAGTGTGAACGACATTCATAGCGAAAACCTATTAAACAGCGGCGCCAACGTATTGAAACATCGTTGAACTATACTAGAATTGTTAAATGTAATCCGGGTGCTTAGCCAATACTTGAACTAGTTTGTAATAGTGACCTTGAAGAAACAAAAAACAAAACTAAGTGACTATGATGTATTCACTAAAGATAACAAGAAGTGCGAAAGACAGTGGTGCTGTTATCAAACTTTAATTCTGGGTAATTTAAATTCCATGCGATTTCTGATGACGTTTCCTTTTCTTGCGTTCCAGATCCCTTTCGAGTTCGGCGGCATCCTCTTGCGCTGCGATTCTCGCACTAGGAACAGAAAAAACGCGTATGCATGATTTGCGAATCTGACTAAACTATAGACTGGAATACTTCCTTGAATTATACTCTGAATACTGGCAGATGCGAACCAGAAACATTTGAGGTCGCACTGGATTGTTGACGATGAAAGCATCGTTAAACTGTAACAATCAGCTTGTTTGGCGCGTGTATGCTGACTACACACACGTTGACCGTTGCGTAAAAAGTTGATTAGAATAAACAATAATTTAGTTTTCAGCGGAAGGTCTGAAGGTCTGAACAAAAATCTTTAAGATCCTTGGCAAAAAACGGGGTGTCAAACGTGCTACCGAGCCGCTTGAATAAATAAAGTCTGTCCGAGAAATAATATAAAAGGTTCAGTTGTTAATATAAATGTGTCTTGAAAAAAAATAGTCTTAATGCATCATCAGTAAACGCGGTTATGAGTTTAATCCTTAATCCATGGTATTATGATATCATGAATTTTGCTTGAATACCTACAAAGATTATGAGCTCAATAATAGAAGTGTAAGAACCGGAGCAAAACATAACGGAATGTGGCACCGTAAGCTTGTCCGAACTTCGAGATAAAACTAAACTATATATTAATAACTAAAAGGAGGCAGCTATTCTTGGTAGAGGTGCAATCTATGCGATACCATAACTTCTCAAGCGAAACCATTAAAATAATTGAAGGTTGTGCCTGTTACCCTAGCTGCCAAGTTTGCATCTGATGTATAGAAGAATGAATACCAAATTGTGCGTAAAACCGGAACAATGTCATGTTCAGTGACAGCAAAAGTGTATCGACAATAAGCGTATAATCAAACCGTACTATATATCGATATTTATCTGGAAACTCGCTATCAACCTTGAGAAATTGATTTATCTTCGGCAAATCGCATCACCCACAAGGCCACTAAAAACAGAGCACTTAAAGCCATATGACAACTGCGTGCATTTTTATATGCACTTTCGCACCACAAATACTTGGATCGTAAAAATAAAGCGCATAGCCTCTGACGCATGCAAACGATAATCAAGTATGCGAATTAGTATGGTGAAACCAGCAAGATAGCGTCTTTGCGGCTTTCAATGTCATGTTTCATAACAAAGTATATCCAGCACTTAACTAAAGAGGTGCATGGGGTAGCTCGACATTTTGAGACAACCTTAAGTTTATGCGATATCAAATCGCAGAGACCCAAGACGGATTTCGTAGATTTCAGCTACTCATGTCATGTGACAGTTTGACCACATGTTTGTTTTCAACACTAAACGTTATGGCTACGTTTTGTTTCGTATAATAAACCAATGAAGTGACAGTAGTATGCATAAATCGCAGATCTGAAACCGATCAATATTCACTGAATATAAAGAATTACAATGCATAGACACAGAAAAAACGAGTTTTAATAGCGAAAAACTGAAACTAAACGAGCTAAATTCTAGGTGTACCAGTGAAGATTTGTGTTTCCGTAGAGAATACCGAAAATGCACAGAAAAGTCAATTCGCGTGCAAGTCTGATTACAACGAAAGCATCTTGAAAACGGTTTCGATACAAAAGTTAGACTATATGTCATCATTATCACTGGCCCCTTCAACGATTATTGGAATCTCAATTCATATCACATATTCATCAAGCACGCATTATCCTTTAGTGTTTTCTCCACTGAACAATTGAAGTCAAATGTACCCTAATAGGCCAGGTCCTGTTGTGGTCTAAACATGCACCATTTAATTATGCCTTAATAACCAGATAACAATTTAAATATTTTAGCCAAAAGCGTGACAATTTACTTGTATCTCGATTCTCTTGTGTGCATTGATATCTTTTCATTGTCTTAGTTGTTGTTAGAAAATCAAATTGAAACAGCTAATCTTCCACCTAATCAGGGTTTAGCTTCCGTAGCTTCAACGTGATAATAAATAAAAGTGAATTATAAACAAGTAGCGCTTGTATGCCACTGTTGGATAAGGCTGGTACGACCAACCTGTTCAGTCACATATGCACAAACACATGTTTAATGGGGTTAAACCCATAACCATGAACCAAAATATTCATTTGCATGCATTTCCATCAAACACCCCACGACCGGTTTCGTGCTGTTTGCACTCATCATGTAGGGACAGTAAGATCAGAATCCGCATGCGCTTGAAACAGTGAAGGAATGGTAAACAAGTAGCGTTTGTATGCCACTGTTGGATAAGGCTGGTACGACCAACCTGTTCAATCACATGTGCACAAACACATGTTTAAAGGGGTTAAACCCATAACCATGAACCAAAATATTTATTTGCATGCATTTTGATCACACACCCAACGACCGGTTTGGTGTTGTTTGCACTCATCAGGCAGAGATAGTAAGTGAATTATCTTTTTACAAGGCACGACAATGTTAGGAATACTGACCTGCGCTTTTCTTCTTTTTCAATGTCCCTAAAATTCGCCTCCATAGATCGTAGATCTTCCCATGGATTAACATCATTGTATTTACGAGGATCGAACCTCAGGGCTCTGTGAACATCGCGAACAACGCGTGCGTATTCGTTGGATTCAATCACTTCGCTATCATCGATGAAACTATCGTCACTTTCATAATCCTCTTCCTGCGGTGAATCATAGATAGCCTTCAACTTCGGTTGAGGCAGTATGCCCAACTGTGCCGCAATACCACGACCGACTGTAGTAGTTCGGGAACTCAAATCAGTTTTACTGGGTGAACACTTATCTGCCGGAACATTTACAGATCTTATCTCTTTGTTCAAACGAACATGTTTCGATGATTCGGAAGAAATTTGAATGGAACTATTCAAAGGAGTCGATTTAACGATTGACTTGGTTGTGGACGATTGCACCGTAGGTTTGCAGTGTGATTGTCGAACAGGAGTGGATTTAAGTGGACTTCTCAAAAGTTGTTTCGCAATCGCACTTTTGCATTGTTCGTTATTTAATGGTGGCCTTTTGACATGGTCGTTAGGAGGCTTTGATTCCGACAATAAAGTAGGTTTCACGTTACGAGTTAATGACTTGGTCGTTTTTGGTATCATCTCGTTCTGCAGCACTTGGTGCACACGCGCTTTATTGTTCGTTTCTTGCTGATCACTATTTTCTGCCAGGAGTCTTTTCTGTGCCAAAGGTTCGGGTTGTTTTGATTTATCCAATTCACGGTATTTTGATGACACCGAGCATGGAATGAGATCGTCGTAGGGTTTTCGATGAGTTGCGTGTGTTTCGACATTTTTCTTTGCAAGTTCGAGCATATCGGCGAAGGATGGTTTAGCATTCAAGGGTTTCTTGATGTTTGGGGTTTTGCTAATTGAGTTAGTGTTGCGTACACCAGATTTCTCAGGTGCATCATTAACAACAGAAGTAGCTTTCTTCGGTAAAGGGTTTTTCAACGAAGGCACGGTGACCTTCGATGTAAGACCGGGGTCGTCGGAATGTTTTGGAACTGCATTTGACGCTGAATTTTTGAGCAATTTGGAATCCAATCTTTTTAACTTGTGGAGCTTCTCTGAAAACCGTTTTGATTCGGCATATTTTTCATATCGTTCTTTGAGTTGAAGTTTGCTCAGTTTCTGAAGCTTTTCAACCTGAGATTTTATCATATCAAATCGAAAAATTACCACACGATCGTGTTTTGATTGCTTTTTTCGTGCCAGTTCAAGAATTTCTTGAAACTCCATTAATTCATACAACTTTATGCACGGTTTTCAGCAAAAAACTTCTATAATCTGAAAAAAATAAGAATTATAATTAGAGTTGCCAATGATTATTGTTGTGTTTGCTGTCAAAAGGCAATGAATAGTGAACTATGCAAAATAAACGCTGAGACGTTTGTCAAAAATCCTCATTGGCATGCAGGTCCGTCACTAAACCGCGAATGGAACATGTATTCAATCAAAGTTGAGAACGGCTTCGGGACAACTGCTGAAGCGTAACTAACAATTGCGATATCTGATCACGGGAACCCAAGCCGGGAAGACGTAATGCGTCGACTTTTGAAAGGTTACTAGTAAGGGTTTTTGGCTGCCTATGCCACGTGACGATTTGGACACCATAGTATTTACGCGAATCGGGATGCGGCGTCGCAAAGATTCCGTGACGAAAGTCGGTGGCCCGGCATCCGTAAATCCTGACCCAATAAGCGTAACCTGTGCAGGTTGATCTGCTTCTCTATATCAACATTATTACCGAAGAACTTGTTTCGGAGAGCATAGTTGCATATGCGATTGTAACAACTAACTCCGAGAATGCTGCGGAGAATTCTGGTGGTCAAATACTTGAAGACAACGAATGTGCTCTTTACGCCAGGTCCAAGGTTAGTACCAGAAATGTAGACTCTACCTTTGAGTAACATACGCCATCCTTTCTGACGTTAGAGGTTACCTAGATTGCGGAATGTTACGGTGGCCTTAGAAATGCGTGCCGAAACCTCATCATCTAACGATGGAGAAGCATTGATAAAACTACCCAGATCTACAATTTCAAGCGCCAGGTTGTCAAGTAATAAAGTGCTGCTTGATAATTCGATGTCCTGTAGCAGGGCACCGCACTTAGAGGGTTCAAAACGCATTCCAAACGGAGACACAATACTAGCTAGCTTGTTTAGTATCGTTTGTGCATCTGTGTACGAGTGGAAGAGCAGAACTATATCATCAGCATATTCCAAATCGAGAAGCTTGCCCCCGGACATTATGTGAACTCCGAAAACTGGGGCTCCGTTGCATAATTTTATGATGGCATCAATTACAAAATTGAACACAAATAGAGAAATCAGACATCCTTGTCGGACGACACTTGTGGTGGGGAATTTGGGTGAGAGGCCTTTGTAAACAATAACGTATTCAGATGTATGAGCATAAAGTGTATGCAGTATGTTAACATACTTTTACGGTACGCTTTTGCACAGCAAGGTGTTAAACAAGACATTTCGATCGAGTGAATCGAATGCTCAATTTAAGTCTAAAAAGACCGTTATCAACGGCTGTCGATAAGTGTGCCGCAGTTCTAATGATCTATCGAAGACTTACTTTAGTTTTGTGCGACTATCTCCTCCTGGAGGATGAGTCGGCTTCAATGAAGAGTCTTGGGAATTTGGGTACAAAGCGACGTACCCAGCACCACTCTGCGTTTGCTCGAGTCAGCCTTTGCACAACCAAGTGCGATATGCAAGGCACAGCCTCTGCCAGATTGCTGTTCTCGGATCCGTGATTCGCTATGCGATATTGATCTTCGAAGACATATGGACGCTAACAATCTCGTGATGATGAAAGAGAGGCTTATCCTACGGTGATTAGAGCAGGAGTTTTTCACGCCTTTTTAAATATCGGTATGATAACCGATTCCCCCAACTCTGAGGGACGGATTCTGACAACCGCACGTCACGGAGAAGATCGCCGAATGTGCTTATCAGGATTTGTCAATCTTCTTTGAACAAAACAGGCGGTATGTCATCGGGGCAAGCAGCTTTGAATCGTTTCATGGATTCGATACATGCTTTTATTTATAAATCATTAGTGGATCTACGCTAACAGGCCAAGGATACTGCTTCAAATGAGATGATTCCGTTGCAGGCGGCTGAATTGTTCTTTAAAATATTCTGCCCAGCGTGAAAGGCGGCGATTTGTATTAGTGATAAGAGTACCGTCTATTTCAGCGATATTCTCACTCATCCCTTTGTTAGTGGGCCCCGTCGACCGAATAAGTTGAAAGATTTTCCGCACGTTACCAGCATTATTTGCTATTTTCATTTGATCGACCATATTTAGCCAACAAATTTCTGTCTAGCCTTAAGCTTCGTTTAAGTTCATTCCCTACACGTCTACGCTGTCTATTGTGTTCAGGACAAAACGGCATTTGGTCTCACTGTTGAATCCAGTGGAACTTTGATTTTGATTGTGTGGTCTCAGAGACTGATATTGTGGCGAAACGCATATTCCCTGCCATATTGTTCCACCTTTCATAGGCAATTGCACACACAGCAACTGGGAGTGAGTTGCTCAAGGTGGTTCTATAAATTTCTTGAACTGTAGACAGAGAAATTTTCGACCACAATGCGTTTCACATTCGAAGGCTTCGTCCCGAAGAATTTTAATGAGAACCTACATCGCACAAGAGCATGATCTGAATCGATGCAGGTATTCCAAAAGGAGTGAGCACTTATGGCGATATAGTCGATTTGGGCCGAAGGTTGTCATAGCCGGTGGTGGCCCTGGGGATAAGCTCCCACTGTTTATAAAATGTCCCATATGGCGCGCGTCTCAAATAGCCTCTGACAACCAAGTCCAGCTTCTGGCCAGCCCGGCGGAACAGCTTCTACCAACAGGAGAAGGGGCGAAGGCGAGTGACTGGCGCCTGAAAACCAGTTTGCTTCGGGCAGATGGAGCTCGTTAACCTGGGAGAGCATTTCATCTAAGGGAAGGAAACCCTGATTTTAAACCTCCGCTGCCTTGCGGGATACCCGATTTTGAAAAGGGTTCGGAAGAAAACCCTGAGGAAAAACCTGGAACAGAGTCTGGTAGACCACCTCTTCCTGGCAACTCCCTGCTGCCTTGCAGGTCGCACTTGGTTGTGAAAAGGCTAGAAAAGCTGACTCGAACAAACGCAGAGTGGTGCTGGGGACACCGCTTTGTACCCAAATCCCCAATAACCTTCATTGAAGCCGACTCATCCTCCAGGAAGAGATAGTCGCACAAAAGTAAACGTAAAGTAAGTAAGGTTGACTTTCATCCGGCGAGCGCCATGTGGCGAGGACGAGATCTGACATCGTGTTCGCAAAGCGAGTGCAGCGTTTGCTAACCTTCGCCACTTGTGGCGTAGACGCGATGTTTCACTCCATGCTGAAGGCCGAGTGTACAACGCAGTGGTGCGCGCTACACTCCTTTATGGCTGCGAAACCTGGTCTATCCGAGCGGAAGATGTCCGTCAGCTTTCTGTTTTTTTATACCCGTTGCCTGCGTAGAATTGCTCGCATTCGGTGGCAGCATCGTGTTACAAATATAGATGTCTGCAAGCGAGTATTAGGACCAGGTGGCGACGGACTGAAAAAAATGCTTATGCTTGCGATGGTTGGGGCAAGTTTTACGAATGTCTACTCACCGTTTACCGTACCGCGCCTTATTCGCAGAGCCTGGCAGAAGCTTGGAGAAACGATCGGGTAGCCAGTCGATGATGTGGCGCGTTGGGATGAAGAAACTCACCGTAGCGCTAAGCTCAGTTTGGCGTATTCGTTTGCCTGGTTGGGGTCCAAAAGCTCCACCTAATCGTTGGCTGGAAACCTTAAGAGATATGGCTGCAAACCGAAGTCAATGGTGGCAGCGTATTTTATTATGCGCGTCATAATTTTTTTATCCGGTATTATTATATAATAAAAAATCACAAGCTTGCATGCAATGAAACTACAAAACAAGCTGTTTTGTGCATTTGCTGTTGCATATTCCGCTTGCCTGATTTCCCTTTTTCACGAACTTGCTTATCTGCTTTTCCTGTTTCATATTGCTTGGCACTTTGTCTGGCTCCAGACTTGTGCTTCATGATGATGATGATGTGATTATGATGTATCTAAGCGACCCAGTTTGGCATTCATATCTCCCGCAACAATATCGGAGATTTTGAACGTCGCAAAAGGGCATTTAGATAATCATAAAAGGCGTTCTTCTCGTCGTCAGAATTGGTGTTAGTAAGTTGTTACACTAAACAAGCATCTCCGATTAGAAGATTTTGAGTTAGGTCTAATATTAGTGGCCAATCTAACTGAGCACATCCTGCTAATGCAAGAAAAGCAACCGTTTAAACAGGATATGGTACGTAAGTTCAGCACTATACCAACACACACCTGTCCTGAAATGGTAGCTACAGAATCACCGGAGCAGCACAAAAAGTAACGAGTAGAAAGATTTGGGGCAGTAAGTTCAATAATTATAGACGGATCATATAAGTGTGTCTCCGATAAACAGCAAGCATCAATAGTTAGACTATCTAAGGTAAGAGCCAATGCAGCTTGCTGGCCTATCTGTCTGAGAGTTCTGAAATTCATAGCTCCGATGTGAGCAGAGGTCCGTGGTTTTAGAAACTGGTCAGTAAATTCGCGAACAGAGGATGTTCCAACATGTTCAGCACGGTCTTTTCTAAAGCTCCCATTGACAGACGGGGAGTTGTTAAGACTAGATGGGAGAGGGGAAGGGCCAGAAACGGTGTGAAGAGTAGGTCCAGCAGCAACTCGTGTTCGCTTACCCACCCTGCTGTATGTAGCAGGTAAGGCGACCCTGTTTATCGTGCGAGACGGCCGATGCACTATGAATTTGGCTTATAGTCATGGTTATATGGGGCTGGCATACAGCAAGTTCGCACCATTCTTAGACAGGAGAACAATTAGGATTCTCGACTATAAATCCTGATGGGTGAGCCTCCTGTCTTCACCTGACGACGGCAAACAGCCACAAACCGGTAGTGATGTGTAAGGGATGGGGATGTAAGCACCACAATACATTTGTCTTTTATAAGCGCCTTGAGCGCGTGGTTAAGAATCACTTTGTGATCGTGCATTTGAACATCGTGGTTCTCTGTAAGATCCCCATACAACTGTGGCATACAAGTATAATTTTGTCTACCACTTTACCACTGTTTCAAGGTTCACTGAACCTAATCTTAATGTCTCCACCTGACGGCAAACAGACAGAAACCGGTAGTGATGTTGTTGAGGAACTATTATTATTTTCCTCAAAAACTCATAATAACTTATAACTCATTATAATTTATGATTCTCGATTCTGATTGGTCCATTTTGTCAGCCATAATGTTTCAGTGTATAAATACACACGAGCCTTTTGGTCAGAGACGGTAAAGCTTTTTGTCTAAACGGCCTGCCTTTGTTCTTGCTGGGTTAGTTAGTCAATCGTGACTAACAGCATAAAGGTTTTCAGTGTTAAACATTTGGGTAATTAATACTTGGGTTCTACTCGGGTAATATATAACAGTTGTCCATGGGATGGATAGCAACACAATACATTGGCGAAGTTATACAGTTTCGCTTCTGCCATCTTGGTGAACAATACGATGTAGTGTAGTTTACAGCTCAAGAGTTCCTCTAGAGACGATTGATATTTGAAGACCGATAACATCGCTGCAGGAGGACCAAACCTGGTGTAATTAGTCAAAAAGGCAGAGAAACACCAAAACTAGGACGTCAAGGATATTGAAATATACGTTCATGAGGTGTGGTTCGTAGATGTGCACTGCGATGACCGGAGGATGTGTAGGGAATCAAGCGAAACAGTCTAGGGATGTTGTTGGTTCTCAACTCAAGACATATTGATTTCCGAAGTGTCATTAAGGAATTCGTTAGCTTGTGCATTATAGGATATTGTATGGTTCACGACAATTCCTTAATCAGTCAAAAATTTTTAGTTAAGTGGGAAGGATGAATTTATGTCAGAGTGTATGTTAGCAGGCATCCCGAACACAGTGAAAAGTTGAGACAACAAATCACAGTAAGTGATGAGAAGTCCGCAAATGGAAAGACAGTCGGAAATCGTGAGAATTCGTCAATCAGTGTTAGCAAGTAGCGATTCCAAGTATTTTAAATTAAGAGACTGAAATCTATCCTCAAACGCTTAAGTGATTTTCTTGCTTTAATAAAAGTATTGAGGGACTTGCATTAGTTCGATACTTTGCAATTGGTAATTACTCGATGTGCACAGAACAAGGTAGGTTCTTGCACCGGGCACAGCAAGTTATGCAGCTGCATCAGTTTCTCAGGGTTCCGAATTGGCGAACACACGTGACGTGATAATGTCGGCGACAAGGTTATCCTTAACCATGCATGGCATCATACTTGTATCGATAAGGCTCAATCACCCAACGTTGTGCCCTACCATTTCATGTTTTACCTTTCTGACAGCCATACATAAGTGCACCTGAGCGCTAGCCAGTAAGCAGTTTAAATGGTCTAAAAAGTAGATGATGCTTTCACTTTCCGGTGAATTCAACAATAGCGCATACCTACTTAGGAGGGTCATCCTCTTCAAGGACGACATGTACCAGATGCTTAAATGCCATAAAACTATAACAAACTAAAATCCTACAAGGTCAGAAAGAAGGAAATTAAACAGCGATCGAATCTATAGAGGTGTACGCATAAGCAAACTGGGATGTGATGCTGACAACTCGAATGGAACATTCATTCAATCAAGTTTCGTGAACGAGTACATCGACGTTATTACGACAGCTTTTTTGCAGCTTTCGTTGGCACGCATCATAGCAAGCGTTCCTCGCTATTCCATTTGACATCATTCAAGATTAAGAACACTCCAACAAAATGCTTACTTTACTTTTGTGCGGCTGGCTCCACGGTTAAATTAGCAAGCTGCATTGATACCACGAATCACGCCAGCCCACGATCGTAGCTCTTAGGTGAGATCGTTTCACATTGTTATCCAGTTGCGTTCCCACCTGTGAACACCGTAAACTGTACGGCATTTAGATCCTCCTTTACAGTTGACAACCACGCCTTCAGATATGACAATGGTGCAGTTCTTTTACACTGCACCGTGCTATGTTGATTTGTCACTAAGCAGCATGCGGAAACACGTTCGAGTCTCTCTTCCATTTTTATTTCTTACATCTGTTCAGGCCTGGGATACCCGACAGTATCTCAGCCCACATGGAGTCTTTGAACGCGCAACACTTTGCCTGGATCAGACTAGTGATTTCATACATACAGATAGCAGCTAACAGCGTGATTTGCCGCCGTTAGTGAGCCGCATGTGAATACACGGTCGTGTCACTGCAATTTTGCACGGATGTGCAATTGTGCAGTACTTCTGTGCTGTGTGGCTAACACCGTGCTAAATTCATTGGCCACCGGTAGTGCGCTGCATGGTGAAACACGCTGGAGTCTCACTACCATTTCCATTTGTACTTTCTTTCTCATTTGTCTAGGCCTGGGCAACCTGACAGTATCTTAGCCCACATGCAGTCTTTGACTGCGCGGCACTTTGCCTGGATCAGGGTTGTGATTTCATACGTACATCATCATACGCAATTGGTATTCGCCTTTCCCATATCTGTCTAAGCCCGGGCAACCTGACAGTATCTTAGCCCACATGCAGTCTTTGACTGCGCGGCACTTTGCCTGGATCAGGGTTGTGATTTCATACGTACATCATCATCATACGCAATTGGTATTCTCCTTTCCCATATCTGTCTAAGCCTGGGCAACCTGACAGTATCTTAGCCCACATGCAGTCTTTGACTCTGCGGTACTTTCTCTGGATCAGGCTTGTGATTTCATACATACATGCATACATACATACATACATACATAAATTAATACATACATAGCTATTTCACTTGAATGCCTTGTCGACACCAAGTACCGGCAGGCTCATGGTCGAGAATGCGTTTCGGAAGCGAGGAGGACTTGACCAAACTATATGTCTTGCCGTTGTGTGTGAACAACGAGCGGAGGTATTTTGAACGGCAGCGTTTGATACCCCGTCAGGAAATAGGCCGTCAAAGATTATCCTAAGGCACCAATTGTCAAACACTTCCAAAAATTGTACATTCCGTGGACTTAGCGGTCACGTCTAACGTCCATAAAATAGTAGACTTATCCCGTAAAACACTTTCAGCGATCTCCGGCAACGTCTGGTTGATGCGACCAACGAGTTCTTATTCGGAGGTACCGACAATGGGTAGATCGTAAAGATAGGCGGCCACACCTAGAATGCAAGACATAATGATGTCTATCAATTGCTGGGAAACTGTCGGAGCGGTCTTTACACCAAACGGGAGACGCTGATAATGGAATAATCCTTTTGAATTGATTAATTAATTAATCGTTAGCAGTTCTCGTGAATCATGTGCAAATTTGACATGCAGATAGGAGTATACTAGGTCGAGCTTTGCGAAGTACGATCCACCATTGAGCATTGCTAACAAATCATCTGCGTCAGACAATGGATAATTGAGGCTTTCCAAAGCCACATTCAAACCAGTTGAAAATTCGGCAAAGATTCAGATGGATCCATTCGGTTTTTTAAAGACAACAATGGGTGATCCCCAGACAGAGTATGCAACTGGCACCAAAACACCTTGATCTTGTAGTCTTTCAAATACACCTTCGACTTATGGTAGGGATGCGTACCGCACAGGTCGATTGGTTCTTTTTGATATCTTTTTGAGATGGAGAATAGCTTGCGTCTTGTTACATTTTTCTATTTCGTTTGTAAACACAGTCGCATGTTCAAGCACTATCTCGTTTCGCTTTTTCTTGAGTGTTGCGGTTGGTTGTACCTGATTGCCAATTTCACTGATTGGAAGGCGAGCCAAATCGAGAAGATCCAACCAATCGATGCCTAACCGGTTGAGTTGTGAATTAGACACGTAACACGTGTCTACGACCGTTGGGGTATCAAATGAGATTTGATATTGCAGCTGTCCAGACAGTTGAACGGAAACAACACAGTCACTGTGACGCTCCGTGTCGTAGGTTTGAGTTCTAGGGAAGCAAGTTTCAGCGAGAGTTTACGGGAAATGATTGTAATGTCAGATGCAGTGTCTAACTGCACTTGAACAGATTGACCGTTTATCTGGACCATAACAAATTTTATTTGATCGGCTGCGTTGACTTGGAGCTTGGCCAAAAGACCGAGAGACTACTTTGACGTCTTGTGTGAAGGCTTCGAGCGATCAATACTTTGTTGACGAAAATTAACTTTATATATATAAAAAAGAGGCGCTCAAGTCCTGGACAATTGTTTACACTTGTTAGGTAAAAAGCACATGCCACTCGTTTGCACTTCAAATGCCATGCAGTCTCAGCCTTGTTGTATTTAAAGAGGTCATTAAAAAAGTTCAATGTCATCAGCATAAATATGATGAAGTTCAAGTTGCACAGGGCTGAAGGTGGCTAAAAGCCAATCACGCCTTCGACGGTATACGGTTGAGCACCCGGCACTTCGATATTGAGTATACATTTCGTACGTTTCACACGTTTTTGTTTCCGGATATCTGGAAAGTAAGGTAGGCGTTCTCTGCACCAGCACGGTGAGAGGCCATCTATTCAGGAAACAATGCAATAATATGAGTGAACAATGTATGATTTATGAAATCACAAGCCTAGTCGAGGCAAAGTGAAGCACAGTCATAAACTGCATGTGGGCTAAGATGCTGTCAGGTATGAGATAAAAATATAACAATACGTTTTTTTGTTTCTAAGTTTTTTATTAGACAATGTGCGGAAATATGGTAGGCCATTTAGCGTCTATTTCCATTTTAAAGCTCAACACATTTGGGAGGTTTACTATACAATCTGGGAGCTTGTTCCATAAATTGACCACACGGTTGCTGAAAAAGTGCTCACGTGCCAGCAACCTGGGCCTACTCTTAAGAAGTTTCATAGAATTACCCCTTGTGGCTGATTTAGGGGCAAGTTTAAGGATTTCAGTAATATTATCATCCGCAAGACCCTTTAGAATCTTGAAGACTTCTATGAGGTCGCCTCTCAGCCTGCGTCTCTTTAGTGAGAACAGATCGAGGTCCTTGAGTCTTGCTTCATAGGTTTTTCTGTCCGACCCTCAACCATCCTGGTCGCTGGACTCTTTCGAGACCTGCTATCTTTTTTAAGTACGGTGTGCAGGATTGAACGTAGTATTTCAAGTGAGGCCGCACGACTACTTTGTATAAGGGTATGAAGATTGAAGGTTTTCGGCAAAACAACGCTGAGCGCAGTCTAAACAATTCTCTGCAAGCCTTGTGTGCAGCTTCGGCACATTGAGTAGCCCACTTAAAATCTTCTGTTATAGTAATACTGAGATCCTTTCCTTTCTGAGCAGCAGCTATTATGATAGTTCCTTCGCCGACTTCTAGTTGGGTTGTCGCTAAATAAGTCGTCAGAACGCAGCTCTTTCCCAAGTTTAGTGGCATGTCCAATGTTTTGTCCACTCGATGACTTTCTAAAACAGAGATAAGCGTATCCCTACTGTCGGTTCCTAGGACCTTAACATCATCAACAAACAGGAAGCAACGTGAACTCAAGCAGGCTGCCAGGTCGTTTATAAAAATAAGAAAGAGTAATGGAATAAGCACCGAACCTTGAGGCACTCCACTGAGTATCAGTGCTTCCTCCAAGCACAGATCCTGAGGCAGACAAAGGTCCAAGCAACATGAAGCAGAAAATGTAGATAAGTGACCACGTAAAAAAATCAGGGCTAGCAGAATATTCAAATGAATAAAAAGCATCTTGTTTGTTGTTTCGTTGCATGCAATTTTGACCTTTTTTATTTTTTTGCAGCAAATATAGTACAATGATATTGCATAGAATTTAAGACACATGATACACTACGTTAGAGCCACTGAATCCGATTTGCAGCCATATCGTGTGAGTTTTCAAACCATTAGTCACACGAATACATTTCATCTGCATATTCTAGAACGGTAGTCAAATCAGCTGGTGAAAGTTTGATTCCGCCGCCTCCTAGACCAACTTAAACTTTCCTTTGAACATCGTCTTTTTTTCTATCGCGATGTTAGACAGGAAAGGCGAAATAGGGCAGACCTGCCGCGCCATACTAGAGATATCAAACGAGGATAGCAACTGTCCGTAGGTTCTAAAACTGCCCGAGGCTTGGTAATACTATGCTTTGAACATACTTCTCGGGCACTCTATGCCAATAGTCAATAGTTTTATTGTTTTAATAAAAGCTGATAGCTTGTAAGAAACCACTGGGTCGTGTGTACAGGAGGTCGCACAAAGCGTGCTAATACGCATACATGATAAGAGAAAAGGGAGGCAAAAAGCCTTATAGCGGGCCATTTTCGCGTATAGCATGCACCTTTATTGGACATTTGTGGCTTTTCATAAGAAGAAGTGTCAGCCCAAGACACATTCCCACCACGTCATCCAGTCCATGACGAACTTGCGGACGTTTGCTTAGGCGTGAGCAACATTGATCTTTGTAAGCTGGGGAGAAAAGACTGAAAAAAAGTGTTAGTCGGTTATGGCTATATGAGTAGAATGTAAGTATAGTGTGATTCATTGGACTGGCGAAAGATTAACGCAAGTCACTTGGAAGTTGACTGTCATAGGTGTTTGTCTAGGCATTGCTTAAACGAGGACAGTGACTCTGCACCTACCAACTCCAATGGGGAGCTTCCCAGACGCGGTTTTGCGAAGGGGGTATGAAATACCTTCAACAGTTCACTCGGCTGTTCTGATGAGCAATCTTGAGATTTTGCCCACGATGATTATGTCGATTGTATAGAGGCATCAGAGAATTGCAAGAGTGCTGATTCTCTGTGAGAATGCTAAAGGTCAAAAGCAAATCTCCGCGGAGGAGTCGGTAGCGGATTCAGAATAGGCCGCTATACTGCAGCCGTTTTTCGTAGGACGTTTTAAAAACCGTTGATAAACCTTGTTGCTCGCCGTTGGCAGTTCGATGGCGTAGATGTCTTGTTGGAGCCACGGATGCCACGCCCCGGCTGCATATTTTAGCGGGGCGCCGATGTAATCGGACAGTATCTGCGGGAAGTGTCGTCGGTCCAAACGTCGGAAAAGTCGCCACAGAAGACGTACACTGTGATTCGCGGTTATTGTAGCTTTGGTACAATTGCGGCAAGAGCCCAAGTCATGCTGTGTGATGACGCCGAGGTCGCTTACCTGGTCCACATGGTGCAAACGTTCGTCACCCAATTGATAAGGGTAACGAACAGTGTCGAATGGTCAGAATGCGGTATTTTGTTGAGTTGAACGGCAAATTGTGTTCTAACTGGTAGAGGCGGTCGAGGTTACGTTGCATAAGTTGATAAACTTCGAAGCTAGTTATACGATGCCAAACCTTGAGGTCATCCGCGAAGGTTAAAAATGAGCCTGATAATTCATGCTGATACATTGACGAATATAAAAAAGAAAGTTAGTCCGAGTACAGATCCTTGCGAAACTCCGCTGGTCACCGGGAAAAAGTTATAATAGGCGGCTCCGGCTCACACACGAGGTGTGATCTTGCAAAAATGGGTAGATCCACATCAACAAGGGGTCGTCGATTCCGTAGTAGCGTAGCTTTTGAATGAGAATATGGTGATCAACTCTATCGAAGGCTTTCGAAAAATCCAGGTATTCCACGTCCACTGCAACTCCGCAGTTCACGTCTCTTGTCCAATTATCGTTGGCCAACAGGACTTTGGATAGGCATATGTGCCCTGACCGGAAACCATGCTGTTAATAAGCAAGAATGTGATTTTCTTCAAGGTGGTGTGTGATGGTGTCAGCTATAAAACTTTCCATGATCATTGAGATCACATGCAGCAAGGTCACCGGACGGTAATTAGCTGATAAGGTGCTGTCACCTCTTTTAAATACCGGAGAGATCATACCTTGTTTCCAAGTTTGTGGACATCGGTTGAGTCGAATGAACGATGGAAATATATCGCTAGATCGTTGTAGTTATATGTTGCGACAGCATTCCAGGCTTTTTTGTGTATTTGATCTATCTCAGGGGAGCTATACTGCCGCATGTGGATCAATTTGTGGTAGACGGTGTCGTGCCTAAAGATTATTGAGCTCGAAGTCGACACAGGAGTCAATAGCGCTATTATGACTACGGGCTGTGGGGCAGCAGGAAAGATGTTAGCGTACTGCGAGCTCAAAAAGCTGACGACTTTTTCAGGTAATGTGGATAGACATCAGTGTGTCTCGAACGAAGGGATGCCTGTTTTCACTTTTCTTATAGCGTTGATCTACTTATATAGCTGCTTAGGGTTGTCTGGAAGTCTCAAGGTTAGCTGGTGTTGATAAATGAATTGATCATTACGTTTGAGAGATGTACATGGGTTTTGCAATAATCTCTAGTATTCCGTGTTCTCCGAGGTGAGGCATCGATAGAAAGTATGCCATTAAAGGTTCGGTAGTACAATAATTTTCCTGGTTCTGCTTCTAATTGTCAGTCGGTCGCGTTTTGTTGTTATTGCCTTCATTGTCGATGATAAGTTAAGTAATGGGTGCCATCTTGTAACAAAATTCTCCGATCAGTATCAAGTTGCGCACTATGTAACAAGTTCCACGTGATCGCGGCAACAAGCTAACGCATTAGCGTGTAGTTCGTAATCCTCCGGTATTCACACATAATGAGAGTAGCAGAGACAGTCAAATATCAGCACGGCATGATCAGCATGACCCAGTGGTGGTTCGATCGACAATTTTTCGTCCATCAGTTCTTCGTTGTTGAGTATAAGATCGAGAGTGGACAGGACGTAGGGGCCGTAGAATCGTGTCGGTTTCTTGATATGGCTGTACAGCAGATGATTAACAATAAATTCTGATAAGTCCCGTCGGCGATGCTTGATTTTACACCCGGAGATTTGAAGTCCCCCATTACGTGGACATGTGTGAAGTGTTGAGAAATTCCGAGTCAGGCGGCAGCTAGCAAAGAAGGGTCTGTACTGGATTCCACATTTGTAGGGCGATAGATCACACCCAACAATATCCACATCGTCGCGCTGCAAGGAAAATCTACAGTGTCAGAAAGCAAGTGTCAGAAACAGATAGATCTGGGTCTTGGATCGCTCCACAGCGTAGTGCTTAATTGTAATACAATAAGACACAACTACCCCTAGTCTGATGATCAATGCGGAATGACAGCTTGTTTGGAAGCATCAGTTCAGTTGGTTGGCACCAACCAGGTTTCTGTGATGGCAATGAGATCGAATGTTTTGTCGAATGGATCAGTTGTAATTCGGAGAATAAGTTCCTAAATCCTCGTGTGTTCTTATAGCAGAGGAGTTTCAAAGTGATTCAAAGTGATTCAAAGTTGTAATGGTCTGAATTGCATTTAGCCTAACAATAACCATAGGATGGATTTATGTGGTATATACAATAAAAAAGAAGAAGAGCAGGAAAACTCATGTAGTGTAAATCGTATCAAAATTTGGGTTGTCTCTCAAGTATTTGTCCAAATTAGCTTTAAAACTGTCCAGGTTGGCTGATTGTGTAACAGTGGATGGGAGGGTGTTTCATGTGAAACTTATACGTACAGCATATGAATATCTTCGACAGTTCAGTCTTGAAAGTGGGAATAACCACTGTAAGTTCATGTTTCCGACTGGCACGGGGTGGCGAGCGTGTGAAAAGTTTGGACAAGGGATGGTTAGGGACGTGCATAATATTGTACATCAGTATGAGTTCACCTCTTAGTCAAAGACAGCGAAAGTCGAAAAAATTAAGACTTCTCAAACGTTCTTTATATGGTTTAGCAGCTAGTTCGGGTACAAGCTTTGTGGTTCGGTGGTAAATACGCTGTAGAAGATTGAGGTCTTTCTGAACCCAGGGTGACCAAGCCTGAACAGTGTACTCCATCGCTGGTCTCAGATAGGTGTTCATGATACGGGGTACGGACTGATTGGAGAATCTGCCGAAAATTCGTCTTAATAACGCCAATACTTGTGACGCCATTTTGTAAGCCGCTTTGCACTGCAGTGAAGTCTTCAGACTTGAACTGGTCCAAACACCCAAATCCTTCTCTTCAGTTGTCCAGACGAGTTAGTGGGACCCAAGAGTGTAGTTGTAATTCACAGTCTGTCCAATGTTTAACACCTTGAACTTTTGGAAGTTGAAGTGTAGTTTGTTTCTCAGAGACCAATCGTGCAATGTGTTTAGATCTTTCTGCAAAGTTTCACAGTCGTAAATTGTACTTATGCTTCTACAAAGCTTCATATCGTCTGCAAATAACGTGATCTTGCATTTAACACGCTCGGGAATGTCGTTTGTGTAGATCAAAATCAAAATCGGTCCGAGGACCGAACCCTGTGGCACTCCGCTCGTAATTTGGGCACTCCTGTCGCGTAAATAGTTTTCTAGCCAAGCAAGAAGTTTTCCTGTTATCCCGTGCAATTCAAGTTTCTGGATTAAAATACTATGATTGACACGGTCGAAAGCATTTGACATGTCTAAAAAGCATGCGTGGATGGAGTAATCATTGTCCGCACACTCAGTATAGTCGTTTAAGGTGAGCAAGAGGTTAGATAGACATGAGTGATGTTTCTTAAATCCGTGCTGTTCAGTCGCAAACAGTCTATTGTTTTCGAGGTGATGGGTGATCTTTTCCGCTACTAAACTCTCTAGCACTTTAGAAATTACTGGGTGTCTTGAGGTGTAACATCTAGGAATCCGATTTGGAAGGGATCGGCTGTGGTATGATTTTTGAGGCGGCTGCTTCTTATAATTCCGGCTGATCGACCTCGGGTGTTAAGTCGGTTATTTTGGGTTCAGATCTAATCTGATTGATATCGATAGGCGATCGGAGGGAAACTTCTGAACTAGCTTTTCATCGCTTCCCTTACAATCAGTCGAACGTCAAGGTAACCATAAGTTCAGACTGAAATGTTATCTCGGTAATTCAATGGGGGCACTGCCGTTTTGAGTGTGCCGTAATGTTAGATTGCCATTGCTCACTGACGTGAATGTTGTTCTTGCATTCGTCAGCGTCGGAAATATTGAAGATGCTGTGTACGTTCGTCACTGTAATGCTTTCAGTCAAAAGAGGGTTATTTCATGGCTTGCCGTGCTGCCCGTGGTAGTCCGCGAAGATGCGAAGTGGGCTAAGGGATTCGATAAGTGCATACATGGAGAGCAGCACCGGTTCAGCTGCTTCAAGGGACTTTATTGTGACACGGAGTAGTCTGGGTTCATCCATGTGAGGCGAATTCGGAGGCCTGGACAACCGCCCTACGCTATCGGCTTCCGAGGTAACTTGGAGGGTACGGCAAATTTGTTCCCATTGCGAAAAAATTTAAGATAGATGTTTTTGAAACACGACAATTTGGATTCTGGAACACATGTGCAGATTACTGTCATTCTTCCATCCTGAGAATTCTACATAAAGTTTTTTTTAATTAGCCGGAGGACGTGTTGCATACATCGATGGGACTCATTTTGGCTTCAAGATATGAGGATCAATAGGCACACGAGGTGACGCAGTAATCAGTTCAGAATAGCCAAGCTTGGTGGCAATCTTGATGCGGATATTGTCCTTAGAAGAATGATGTGGTATTAAACACGTCGTGAACTTCGTTTCGAATAGTTTCACGCGTGCTTCCAGTAACGATATTATCACTTTCTGCCGATCGAGAAAATTAAGCATAGAGCGGATAATCGGTTTTTTGAAACAGTGTACTCAAAACAACGGTACATTTGTACGATGTCGATGCTATTTTAATTCTGACGTTAATAACTCGGAACAACGCAAGTGAAACCATGTGAAACACCTTTTATACTCATTTGCTTCAGAGACGGCTTCGAAGCAGTCTTCTTGCCATAAATGTTGGCGTCGTAGTTTGGCTAGTTTGACGTTCGCTTTTTGTTGGATTTATGCTTTACTTTATTTAAAAGTTGGCATTTAGCCGTTCTTTTACATTCACAGGATTCTCGAATAACCTTTCTTTTATAACGGAGGCTTATTTTCGATTTATTAACTACCTCGATGAAAATAGATGGAAGGTTCAAGTAGTTGTGAAATTCTTCTTTACCCCTTCAACCATTCCTTTTATTTTGAACTTAGTTACAAAACTTGAATTTTGTGAATAGATTTTGCTTGTGTTTTATTTTCCTACAGTATTTTGATATAAAACATTTCTTTTTGTAATTATTTTATTGGAAATCTTCTGTTCACATATTTGGTGAAGCTTTTGTTTTAATTCATTGTTGAAGCCATTGTCGGTCATTGTTGTTGAATTTGATTGCCATTTTGGGCACTTGTATTTGGCTTGTATTTTGACACCACTTTTGGGTGTCTTGTCTTTGATAGACATTTTGGACGGCAATTTTGGTAACTCCTTTCATTCTATTTATATCTCAGGTCGTCATTGAACTTGTTTGCATTGATATAATTGATTCTGGAGTATTTTGACTCCACTGTTTGCTGTACGTTCCTATACAGTTGAGGTTTGTATAATTAGTGTTGTTGTAATTGTTGCTAATTACAGTACCGTATAACATCCGAATTGTGGTTTTGAATTTGTCGAACTAAGAAACGGGTGGAATACGCGTTACTCACGTCACAGACGTTACAGTACTCAACTTGGTTCGTTGAAGCAGTACTCAACTTTGGTTCGTCGAAGCAGTATTCAATTTTGGAATTCGATTTGTACCGTATTTATCTCAATTGGAGAAAATACAGTACTCAACTTGGTGCGTCGAAGCATTACAATTTTTGGAAGTACTCAATTTGGTTCGTTGAAGCAGTACTCAACTTGGAATTGCAACAATTCGACTTTTGATTTGTACGGTATTTTCTCAACTGGAGAAATTACTGTGGTCAATTTGGATCTTTTCAATTGGATTTGCGTCACAACTTGATTTGACTGTTGCAGTATTTGTCTTAACCGGAGAAAATACTCGTTTTGTTTCATTGCAATCGAAGCAGTATTGAACTTGGTCGACGCTCAGCTACGTCGTCAGAATCGGTGAACGAACCTGATCTATCATTAGGGTGAATCTGTGCGGATTGGAACGTTGAAGCTTGATCCATTTCACAAGATTTTTTGCTGAACAATCGGTGACGTTCATTTATTTTTGTGTGTTTTAAAGTCAATATTGTACATTTATGATGCCTGAACGTTTAGCAAGTTTAGTGCGTGGTTCGGTTAGGTCCCTAAAAATAGTCGCAATGGTGCCGACGATTTTGAATCTCCTACTGTTGGTAGACATGGTCTCGACTGTAACTGTGCACCTTCTAAACGGGCACTTGAGTTGGAGCAAGA
>JACCGJ010010585.1:0-30294 GCA_013407085.1 Atriophallophorus winterbourni | reverse complement strand
TTGGGGTGGCTTTGCGTTCGATTGCTGATTTTGTGTCCCAGCTGAAGATTCATTTCTTAGTTCAGTTGATAGGGCTCCATCAATCCTGACAGTATTTATTGCAGAATGGGCTGCATTTATATCAGTGTTTATGTGATCACTAAGGATAACACCTTTTGGGATTTTGTGTTTCCAGCTTTTCCAGATAGAACGTACAGTATCAAATATAGTACTCATAAGGAAGTTTATTTTTAATGGACGTGGCTTATTACCTTTGTATTTTGCTGAGGGAGGCAGTCTAAAAGTATCCACGCCAACGGCCTTTTCGACGAAAATGCTATCAGCCAGAAAACTCCATTGCCTGTTGTCATGCTTAGCTCGTTCGTTAGCCTCAGGATTGTCTGCCAGTTCGGGAACTCCTAGGATGATAAGATTGCGAGTAGATGTCTTTCTTTCGTCGTATGCATTGTTTCTCCTTGCGGACCATGGAACATCAACATGAATACGAATAATCAGTGAATTGTTAGACCCAAGTAGGTAAGAATTTAGTAGTACGTTTTCCAGGTCACGCTCATTTTCTACGTTAACCCTCAACAGTCTCGGTTTATCCTGATGAGGTGAATCACGCTGTCTAGTTGAACGAGTCAATGCTAACGGCACTACAGTTCCAATTTTCACAAGTTCACACAGTTCCGCCCATTTTTCTTGATCATGCCTTTGACGGTCATTGAAGAGAGTGCATTCTGGCTCAGGAACGTCAGTACAAATGACACTCAAGGAGTGTGCCTTACGATTGGTGGAGATGTTATTTCGTTTCACCAAAGCATCATCTGTTTTGAGATCAGTTTGTTGTTAAACGGCTCGCTTTCCATTCTCGGAGTATGTTGAATTTGTTTCAGACCTTTCCAAGGCACTCGAATCATGGAAACGGCTCAGTTGTTCTGAATTGCTAGGTCGAATGTCCGTATGTTCATCATCACATTTTTTGCCTTCCTGCTTCCTTAGAAACGGAGATTAAACACGATCTCCACCCACAAATCTAGGCTTCAGTTTGATTATTAATAAGTCATTTAGCAAACCTTTAATTCTCTGTATGCGGTCCTCTGAATTCAACACCCCCATATTAGTTTCAGTCTGTGAGCTCGCAGTCGTCTTTGTACAGTTTCTAAGTTCAATTATGCATACATGACAGATATAGCAAACTCCAGGCATTTCATCTTTATTGATAATTGAAATAACATCAGCAGTCAAGGTAACATCACAATTCATATGAACTTTATCGTGACAAATAAAACAACTAGCGTGTCGGCATTGTGGACTTAACAAAGCACTTATGGCGACAACTATTTGACACCTGGGACGGCGGGGGGGGGGGGAAAACGGGGGGAGGAGCCCATTCATCCTGATGCTCTTCGCGTCGCTCGTAAGGTCATGACAGAGGGGGGGGGGAAAAGATTTATCGATCGATCTGTGTGGTAAATCTGTGTGCGCGCGTCGCCACGTATGGCGCGTTGGCACGTATCTTAACTTAGAATTAAACCATAACGGGAATTTACAAATGGAGAATATCTAATCACTATACGCCTTCTAACCTAAAATAAATGTTACATATGTGTCAATTTAACAAAACATTGGAGAAACTGGCAAAGTTGTGGTCGATATCCGCAGGAATGTACGAAATCTACAGTTCGTTGCAGGCATTTAGCCATACTGTTTGGCTCTTAGTTACAAATAAATGAATTCGTGAGTTTTATATTGTACTCTGTATCATCATCAGGTTGACAACGTTATATGATCTTTAAAGCGCAGCTCTGCACACTCAAATCATGCATACGGTGCACTCAAATGTATCGTTCTCTACCTTGACCTCTACAATGTTTCTGAGCGTTGCGATCGTGTGTATAAATCTCTGTAAATGAGTCACGCATCCAGTCATCCAAGATGACCTATATCCAAAAGTTGTCAATTTCACAGATATCGATTATTCTCTTTCGATAGGTGACGTGTGTTTCACTTACTATCAATAAAAAATCAATGTAAGCTTGATCTCTGTTTTCACCGACACCCTTGGTTCGACGAAGCCTTTCAGTCATAAGCAAAACCTTACCAAAATACTACATTCACAGTTTCATTACAACCATTCTTTGTCATGATTATGATTCCCTGATTAGTCACGAACATGAAACACTACATTGCTGACTCTTTCGAACCACGAGTTCACAAATTGACCATGAGTTTGTACGAAAAGTCGAAGCGCTAGCCAGATGAAAAATTATCGGGTGACTAACATCTGATGTCAATATAACAAAGTAATAACAAATGATCGGGTGATAACACATCCAGATAACTCACGCGATTTCAGGAAGTCTTCCGAAAACGCATCCAACGTTTTCTAATACAAAAGATCCACAGGTCATTCTAACGCCTCCAGGTTGAAGATCGAAATGCGAGAGTAGTTATTTGGAGTGGATTTCTGCCATATCTGTGGAAAACACGCCGAGGTCTTGGCCACACTGACAGATCAATAAAGAGCCCTTATGAAACATCGAAGGATCAATCTAATTCTACTAGTTATTTAAATAACAGTGCTGAAAAAATATTGTCATTTTCATGCCTTTCAGTCACACACCCCACGACCGGTTTCATGGTGTTTGCACTCATCAAGTAGTGACTGTAAGATAAGTATACGCATGCGCTTGTAAAAGTGGAGGAATGGTAAACAAGAAGCGCTTGTATGCCACTGTTGGATAAGTCTGGTACGACCAACCTGTTTAATGACATGTGTCCAAACACATTTTTAATGAGGTTAAATCGATAACCGTGAAACAAAATAGTCAATTTCATGCCTTTTCGTCACACAAACCCCACGATCGGTTTCGTGATCTTTGCACTAATCAGGTAGGGACAGTAAGATCAGGATACGCATGCGCTCAAAACAGTGAAGAAATGATAAACATGTGTCCAAACACATGTTTGATGGGGTTGAAGTCATAAACATGAAACCAAATATACAATTGCATGCTTTTTCGCCACACACAACCCACGACCGGTTCAATGCTGTATGCAATCATCAGTTAGGGACAGTAAGATCAGGATCCGCATGTGCTTGAAACAGTGGAGGAATGGTAAACAAGGAGCGCTTGTATGCCACTGTTGGATAAGGCTGGTACGACCAACCTGTTCAATATCATGTGTCCAAACACATGTTTAATGAGGTTGACTCTATAACCATGAAAAAAAATAGTCATTTTCATGCATTTTCGTCACACACACCCCACTATATTGTTAACTAAGCAATCCGAGAATGATAGTCAAAAACCGTGATTATAGAAATAAGGTAGAATGACAACTAGCCGAAGGTCCTTATGAATTCATCAAAGCAATAGAACTACGTCGATTATGAATAACCGTAAACGGGCGATTTCGAAATAATTGAGCGGAATTAGGGATGAACTTGTTCAAGCAGTATTGTGTAAACTATACCCGAATTCTGTTGAGACACGTAGTGTTCCCAAAGATAGATGTCCATTTTCGACCATCCAGAATAGTATGGATTCACCTACACTCGAATGTATATGAATAAGCGTGTTTTCTATTGTTTCCTGTATTATCATCAGGTCGACAAAGTTATATGATCTTTAAAGCGCAGCTCTGCACACTCAAAAACATGCATACGGTGCACTCAAATGTATCGTTCTCTACCTTGACTGATATACAATGTTTCTGAGCGTTGCGATCGTGTGTATAAACCTCTGTAAATGAGTCACGCATCCAGTCATCCAAGATGACCTATATCCAAAAGTTGTCAATTTCACAGATATCGATTATTCTCTTTCGATAGGTGACGTGTGTTTCACTTACTCTCAATAAAAAAATCAATGTAAGCATGATCTCTTTCTGCACCGACATCCTTGGTTCGACGAAGCCTTTCAGTCATAAGCGAAGCATTATCAAAATACTACATTCAGAGTTTCAAAACAACAATTATTTTTCATGATTATGATTCCCCGATCAGTCACGAACATGAAACACTACATTGCTGACTCTTTCGAACCACGAGTTCACAAATTGACCATGAGTTGGTACGAATAGTCGAAGCGGTAGCCAGATGAAAAATTATCAGGTGGTTAACATCTGATGTCAAAATAACAAAGTAATAACAAATGATCGGGTGATAACACCTCCAGATAACTCACGCGATTTCAGGAAGTCTTCCGAAAACGCATCCAACGTTTTCTAGAACAAGAGATCCACAGGGCATTCTAACGCCTCCAGGTTCAAGATCGAAATGCGAGAGTAGTTATCTCGAGTGGATTTCTGCCATATCTGTGGAAAACACGTCGTAGTCTTGGCCACACAGACAGAGCAATAAAGAGCCTTTATGAAATATCGAAGGATCGATCTAATTCTACTAGTTATTTAAATAACAGTGCTGAACAAAATTGTCATTTTCATGCCTTTCAGTCACACACCCCACGACCGGTTTCATGCTGTTTGCACTCATCAAGTAGTGACTGTAAGATAAGTATACGCATGCGCTTGTAAAAGTGGAGGAATGGTAAACAAGAAGCGCTTGTATGCCACTGTTGGATAAGTTTCCCCCCCCCCCCCCCCCCCCTGCGACATCAACCTGTTTTACAATATTTGTCCAACACGTGTTTAAATTGGGTTAACCCATAACCATGACCAAAATAGTCATTTGCATGCCTTTTTGTCACACACCCACTATGCGGTAAGTCAAGCAATGCGAGAGTGAAAGTCAAAAACAGTGAATATATAATTAAGGTTGAATGACAGCCAGCTGGAGGTCCTCATGAATTTATCAAAGCTATAGAATTACGTCGATTTAGAATAACCGTAAGTGGGCGATTTCTAGATAATAAAGGGGAATTAGGGATGAACTTGGTCAAGCAGCATTGTGTAAACTATACCCGAATTCTGCTCAGAGACTCAGAGTTCTCAAAGATAGGCGTCCATTTGAGACCAATCCTAAATAGTATGGATTCACCTACTCTCGGATTATTGGAGCCTCTGGCTGTTTTCTCGAAAATGTAAGTCGGTAAGACGCATTTATTCATTTATAATTATTTTGAGTTCATTTATCACATAAGTACAATAACGCTGGACGAGGATGCGATGATGGCAAGCTTCGACTTGAGCGCCTTTCTCACGAATTTTGACACGCCAAAAGCTCTTGAATGAGCAAAAACGCACTTAATTCATGCAATATCGGGACAGATCGTGCAAACTTGGATGTGTAGTAAAACGATTTGTCAAATTGTTGTTTAATAGAGCAGTTATAATAGAACAGTAATAAAAACATACATGAGGTTTTGCGATTGGTTCAGCCATTTTACCGATGTTAGCGAATACTTACATGGCACATTGTCATAAGTTAGCTCAAAAAGTGAGCATCATCGGCCAAACATATGTGGGCATTATCTTGATGATACAATCGTCAATCAAAGATCGCAAGCATTCCATAGTTACCTCAACAACTCAGATACCTAAAATCTAAGTTACAACAGAGATTGAGTCGACAAAATGGACACTTGCATTCGTGGACTGTCTCTCGCCAAAGCAGAATGGCATAATAAGCCTCACGGTCTTTCGAAAGCAAATCGACACAGATGCAGTCTTGTGTTAATCATCAACGAAACCCCGAATTTTATTTGATTTATTTGCGAAATCGCTGTTGTAAAACATTAAACACTTGTGAAGCGATAGCAGCGATAAGTAGCGAGCCCATCAAGAAGTACGTCGCCGGCTTGCCGATCATGGTTACTGTTAGAGGCCTATTAAACGAAAACTGAAACGGGTGAAAACGTTTGTGTTGAACAGTTTTTACACTATTCGTTTAGGAATCGTCAGTGTGGATATGTTGAATTTTGAATAACGCAAAAATTTATTGACGCATCTCAAGGATAAGACACATTCTGGCTGCGCAACGAATCGTGTATATAAATTCCAATGAAACAGTAGCTCGGGAGTATATATCGGCAAACATCTAGGTAAATCATTACAAGGATAATGGAACACCAGCATAGAATTGCTAAGCTGTCACGCAATTTCACATTATTGCTATCAAAATCATTTGTTTTGCAGGATGTTTGTGAAAGTTATTTAAAATACAACATTTTAGAATTAACATTTATAACCAATCTGCAACTTTTGAGATTTTGGTTGTACGTTTTATATTCCACCAATCAAATGCAACTGCCGTACCGTTCCCTATTCCTGCAGTATTTTCAACTTATTCCACCTAACTGGATATTCATTATCTAATTCGCATTTAGGTTTGTTTGTTCATAGGATTAGCAATAGAAAAACGATTTGGTTCATTTTCAAACAACTATAGTTGCCATCAATCTGTTAGCATATGTAACAGCGTCTAGCATCAATGATTTCCGTGTCGTATAAGATACTGACAAATTAATGGAAAATAGCCTAAATGTGATCATAAATCAGTTGTTTATTGAAGTAATATGATCATCACCAAAACATTATATCGAAATAATTGATCAGTAAAATTCTATTGGAAACGTTTTAAAAACGAAGCACTGATATTAACTTGATCGTATGGTCGCTTTTAACAGGCAGATATAAAGCATACCATTTATAAGATCATACAAGTTTGCCGTTTGAAGCGATGACTTTCAATGACCATGAAACACAAACGGGAACCATACGAGAAGATTGAATGGGTGTTCAATGATTCATTAATAGTTGAGCTAAGCAGAGCGGATCCAAATGATTCAAGCATAGAATAATTGGATTTATAATAACCATGTTCACATCGCTTCGCCTTTTCCAAATTAGTTTACGCAGAAAACTTGAGCGAACGATTGCTGTGGATAGGAAGTAGCCAAGATGACTGATATCGTGTCCGACAAACCGTCAAATGGTTACTATTATACTGTCAATATCCGAGCAGTGAAACAGCAGTTATCCGATTTTAATGTGTGTGAGATGTGAATGCAAGCATATCTGCTTCTCTAATCATAATCATTGATCTGGCCCTGGGCCTGATAAGCTTCAAAATGCAAACTTGTGTCCTGAGTCTTGGCTCGGCCGTTTCATAACCATCTGGTTTTCTGGTCTCTCGTATCATCTAGTTGATCACCAGACACAACCGTCCCTTCTTTCCAGTACATCACAAATCGGGGATGGGAAGTTTTACTCAAATTCTCCGAATCCGAATTGTATGTTTCACATCAGCTGCTCGATCGTCTACTTCAGCTTCATGAAGCTGGTAATTCTTTCGCGAATGATCCCAAATATCCGTCTATCGAAATTATTGTCTCATTAGTACAGCAATTTATATTTGACCCTGATAAGAAGTCACCTTTGTTTCAGCGTTATTCTTCAAGGAGCTGAGAAATGAGTGCGAAGTTTGATTGTTGTTTCGAAAATTGTGTACGGTGGAATTAGATTTATATAACGATTTAATCCTTCCTCAAGAACCACGTGCACGTACATTCGAAGAGACAGTCGATTCACAATATGACAAGTAATGTTTTGGTTTTCAATCATCTCTATTCAGTATTCGTTACCATTGCATTAAGTAGATCTTTAGTAAAACAACAGATATTGTGACGAATCTTAAAGATGTTAATAGATAGTGTGAACGCTCCAGATTAAGGATTCAGAATAAGTCACCGCCTTCTCTCAGTAGAAAGTAATGCAGCCATCATATTGACGGCTCACTCACTAGGACCTTCGACTGCCAGTTACTGTTGCTGCAGATGCAACCCAGATTGGTGTGGGAGCAGTCATTTTTTCACACTGACTGCTTGTTACCATCAAACAATTCCGCATGCTTAAAGAACACTGACAAAAACTAAGCGGAATCACAGGTAGATAGAAAAGGAATCACTGGCCATTGTATTTGATTGTCGATGGTTCCATAAATTCCTTCACGGTCAAAACCTAACCCTCTTGACTGCTTTGGGTACACAAACCGGAATCTTTACACATTCGGCAAGTCGATTGCGAAGATGAGCGTTCGTACTACTGAATTTACATTATTGTCAGAGCAAACATTTGATGCAAGCATTTGTTGCTTCGCGACTTATTGCAAACATCGAGATTTCGGAGAAATACTTTGTAACTGCTAAGATACCTGAACAAAAAATCTATGGTTAGATTATCTGATGCAGTTAGAGCACTCGCGATCACAGTGTCAAATATTATGAAGGGAACGAGATCAGACAAATTTATCCGGAAAGCCATCGAATACACACAGAAATATGGCCGCAGTAAGATCATAAGGGTCCATTGTCGACACTTTTGACACTTAGTTGGGCCCTGTCTATAATTAATTATTACCTCATGTACACTGACCGTGTAATTATCCCCTCTTCTCTCGCTTTAGATTACTCAGACAACACTATCCGCTTTCCCACGTAATCGGTGGAATGGAAGCGTTCGTGATGATCTCTAGTGATCTCTTCTGGCATCGACAAATATATTGAAAATGTGGTTCGGTATGGCTCTGGGTGCAATCAACTCGCAAAATCCTCACTCATTATCAACTAATGTAATGGCCGCCCGGAGCTTAACACTGCGATCGACTCCACTCGAATTTCACAGGTCCAATTTATAATGTGTCTTATATCAGTGTAATCGATGCTTATTTAAAAAGGCAAGAAATCACTCATGTGAACGTGCCAACTACAACCGCTAACATCAATGCACTAATGCAAATCCTCAGTCAAAATGGCATATGAAACACCATGGCTTCCGACAACGGTTCACAATTGCCCTCTAGCCAGTTTATTGAGGCAGCCTCACCCAATACCCGTGCGACCTCTGTGATGTTTTTATCCGATAAATGCGTTCGCATGATGTGGCATGTTTTAAGGCTTCAATATCCTTATCCGAACATGCGTTTTCTTACTCTGCACGGACTAATTTGTGCTCATTTCGCACAACCCTTTCTGTTCTCTATAGAATAACTGGTTCTATACAGATCTACCACAAGGGAACTAGAGTCCTAAGACATGGCTTTGTCGTTCCATAACTACTCCGTGTTTTCCTATTATCTGTCTAAGTCGGGTCGGTCTATCGAATCATCTAGTTGATCACACGACACAACTGTCTCTCATAGAAATTACATAGCACACTCTTCCACTGTAATATTCGTAAGAGAATCTTGATCGAACTGTCGCTATCGTTTGAGTGCAAGTAGCACGGAATCGGTCGTGGTGTGTGTGTGTGTTTGATGTAAATGCACGCAAATGATTTTTCGAACATGGCCATAGGATTAAACACTGTCTGCACGACTTTGGCCTCGCGTGATTGAACAGGTTGGTCATACCAACCTAATTCAAGAGTGGCCAGAAGTGCAAATGAGCCTAACTTAATTCATCAAAGTAAAGAATATTATCTTTGTCGCACTGTTATTAAACCCGCTTCCACCGAAAAAGAATTAGGTGTGATTATCCAATCAAAATTAGGAAACTCGATGCAATGTCGACTACCTGCCTGCAAAGCTGAAAACAACTTGGGTCTCCTTGAAAGATTCCTAGGTTCGTTAGACCCAATATTGCCTGCAAATTGATTTCAACGTAAATCCGTCCTCATGTTGAATATGCTATACCGACATGGGATCCTTGGTTGAAAAAAGATATTCTGCTATTAGAAACTCCACAGCGCAGAGCGACAAAACTCGTCCTGGGACTATCAAATTATCCATACGAAACGCGACTTAAATTATTGAATTTGCATTCGGCTGAATACAGACGGAAACGAGGAGCACTTATATTCATTTGGACAGTGCTTAATCAAACAAATCATCCTTGCGGTCATTTGTTTCATCTTTCCCATAACACACATCTGCGAGGTCACCAATCGAAACTTTACCAACAGCATAGCAGGTTGAACTGCCGCAAATATGCATTTTCCGTTCGCAATGTGCAACTGTGGAACAGTTTACCTACTCATGTGGTACAATCTGGAACTATTGAAGTTTTCAAGAAATCACTAGATATCCACATAGACAAGTATGTTTTTCATGTTTGACAATAATCTGACAATATTTTGATATGTTTTACCATCCGACCCGATGTACATTTTTGTGGGTCTTGTAAAGCATATCTTTTTACCTGCATATAATCTATGAAAAAATCTATGAATAAATCACAGTTTCGTACAGACTGCAGAAGTTTGCGATCCCAGGAAAAGATTTGTCTCAAACAATCCGAAATATGTCTCGTTCAGCGGGGTACATCTCATAAAATCTGAGTCTTTTTCTTCTGAACAACACCTATATTGACAATTTGTTCTTCTAACCTGGTCAACCAAGTAGCTGCAAGCCTTAATCCCCGCCAAGATAAGTCATACTGCAAGGTATCATCAAGACTGGCGCTTACTTGAACGACATTAATTCTACCTGAATTCTCTCGCAGTTTGACTTCAGCTGGCGCTTCGTATATATTTAGCGGCAATTGGGATTTAGGTTGTCAGAAACTTTGGTACTTCTCATTATCGACGTATTACTGAGATAACGTTAAAATCACGAGATAGGAGATCAGTAGGATTGTTCTCGCAGCGTATGTGACGTCACTGGCTTGGTACATAAATAAGCAAATCGTTAACATATCATTCCGAAACGCTAAAATCTCACCGGAAGCACAGGACCGGTTTCGAGGTTCTTGCATCTCATCAGCTATGCGTATCCGCTGGAATCTTCGCGTTTCGAACTAGTATTTTTGTAGACGGATGGCGCAATGTGAACTGAAGTTCTCGTCTACTCGCTACTTTATAAGTAGCTGAAGGGACTAAACTAAGCCCTAACTGATCCAACGGCGTACTGCCGCAAGGGGTTGCAATAACCCTCGCGGCGCGGTAGCGAGTAGACGAGAACTTCTGTTCACATTGCGCCATCCGTCTACAAAAATACTAGTTCGAAACGCGAAGAGTCCAGCGGATACGCATAGCTGATGAGAGGCAAAAACCTCGAAACCGGTCCTGTGCTTCCCAATGAGATTTTAGCGTTTCGGAATGGTATTCTACTTTGAACTATACAGGGGTTGCAATAACCCTCGCGGCAATACGCCGTTGGATCAGTTGGGGCTTAGTTTAGTCCCTTCAGCTACTTATAAAGTAGCGAGTAGACGAGAACTTCATTCACATTGCGCCATCCGTCTACACAAATACTAGTTCGAAACGCGAAGCGTCCAGCGGATACGCATAGCTGATGAGAGGCAAAAACCTCGAAACCGGTCCTGTGCTTCCGGTGAGATTTAAGCGTTTCGGAATGGTATTCTACTTTGAACTATACAGGGGTTGCAATAACACTCGCGGCAGTACGCCGTTGGATCAGTTGGGGCTTAGTTAAGTCCCTTCAGCTACTTATAAAGTAGCGAGTAGACGAGAACTTCAGTTTACAAATTGCCAACATAAAAGTTATTTTGAATAGCGTCGGCGACTTGCAGATAGGCGTTGTGAGCCCAAGCGTCTGCTTGAGTGCATAATTCGCTACTAATGTCGACGAAACTGCTCCAAAGGGATGAACCGCCGTCTGGTATTCATTAGGATTTTGAGATATGTTATTGTTCGATAACCATAAAAACCTCATGGAACCTTGGGCAATAACCAGTACAGATACTTGCATTAACATTTCTTCAATTTCAGCAGAGGACGCAATCACTAATTTACGGAATCGCAGAAGTTTACCAACTAACCTACGCAGTGTATCTTGACTTTGTAATATAAAAAATAATTTAGTGATACTCCCTTTAACTTGGCGCACAATCATGTAATTCAAAGTAATTCAAAGTTTTAATGGTCCAAAAAGTAAATACTTTATAGTAACCACAGATTGAAAATATAGGGAATTCATAAAAACAACACAAATGTTTTATACACATGGAAAGTCAGCACGTGTATTCAGGTGCAAGGTTGGGTTTGATCAGCATATACTTGTCAAGTTCAGCCTTCAACATGTTCAGGCTTGTTGCGCAAATGATATGTGGGGGCAGGGAGTTTCATAGAAAACAGACTCTGACAGCAACGAAAAACATTCGCTAATTTGATCTGGAGTGTGGAATAATTAACTTGTATCCATGCGATCTGCTACCACGTGCTTCTTGCCGATGAAACGAGTGTTCAAGTGGGTGATCCCCTGTATGCAGAATATTGAAAAGCAGGATCAATTCATCCTTGAGACGACGGTACGAAAAGTCAAAAAGGTTTAGTGTTGCAATCCGCTCCTCGTATGGTTTGTTGTATAGCCCGGTCACCAGTTTTGTAGCGCGGTGGTATACCCGTTGCAGCAAGGTCATGTCCTTTTGTAACCATGGGGACCATGTTTGAACAGCATACTCCATTGTTGGTCTTATATAGGTGTTTATTATACGTGGGAGTATCTGCTTTGAGAAACGACCAAAGATCCTTCTGAGCAATGCTAAGATTTGGCAGGACTTTTTGTATACAACAGAACAGTGCCGTGAAGACTTCAGGTTACTGCTAATCCACACACCCAGGTCTTTCTCTTCAGTAACCCATGAAAGTTGCTGAGATCCCAGAGAGTATGTGAATTCGAATGATATACCGACGTTCAACATTTTACATTTTTGGATGTTGAATGGTAAGGAGTTCCGCAAGGACCAATTATGAAGTGCTTCGAGATCTTTTTGGAGAGTTTGGCAATATTATATTGTGCGCATGCTAGTCCAGACTTTGATGTCATACGCAAATAAGATGGTTTTTCTGCGTACGATTTCGGGTATATCATTCGCGTACACAAGGAATGAGTATTCGCCCTAAAATGGAGCCTGGAGCATACCATGCAGCATACAATGCGCGGTGGAGTCACGAGATCCAACACCCACGCGAAAAAATCGATCAATCATGGTGTGCATACGACGGTTGTTGCCCCGAGAGCGACATCAAACCACCTTGACCTCTGCGCCAAGTGCCTGTACCCGGTAAGCAATGACAGTGCATTGGTTAAATGTATTTTTTGTGATAGACATGTGCACGTGGCCTGCGATGAGACTTTGACCGATAAGTGTGTAAAGATCATGAATGATAAAAACCTCCCATCCGTTTGCTATTTCTGTATTGGCTGTAGAAATTCGATAGCGAATCGTAATCCCAAGAGTACACAATTCTCTGCTAGAAACGAGACTAATAGAATCGAGAATATATTAATGAGAATGGAAGAGGAACTTGCAAATTTAAAGAATACTCTACGACCAATAATCAAAACAAAAACAGTTGAATTGAATAATGGAATATGCTCGACCTCACTGCCACAGAGTGCTCCTGAAAAGGTTAAAGTATTACACGACACTGAGGAGATTGTTGGAAAGGCCTTGAGGCCGAAACCATCCACATCAAATGCTCCATTAATCAAAGCTGCCTCAAAAAAATAAATCGCCTAGGGTTATCTGCACCGATTCGTTATCAACTTAAACGGCCGCGGTCGTAGAAAATACTTACATAGAAATGCGTTTGAAGTCGACCTCCGCTACTCACTCCAAATCTTCTTCCCATGACACACGAATATTGAATCAAAAAGGTTCACATTCTATAAAGAATGACGCTCGGACACGCAACAAGAAGTCTTATGCAATAAGCGTAATATGTACGAATGATAGCGAGTCAAACGAAAGCCTGTTTGATAGGAAACACAAACACGATCTCGATAAATGGTCTCAACTTTGTCAACAAATGCGAATTGAGCATGTTATTCCTGGCAAATTGATTCGTTTAACTCGTCACTCCACCTCAACTCATACTGATCAACATCGCTTACTAAGGGTTATACTGAAGTACGAGGCTGATATCGAGAACATACTGCTAAATGTGTACCGACTGAAGACGAATCCCAATTCAAACTGCCGGATATATCCCGATGTACCGTAGTGGGAAAGAAAGGGTAGTTTAAACAATAAGGAAAAAACGGTCTTGCGAAGTATAGTTCTACTTGGTGTACCAGAAAATACCTCTCAAGCATCGGTTCAGGAAGCCGCAGAGCACGACTTCAAGCAGTGGCGTTACATTGAGTGTTCGCTTGATATTTCAAATGTTGTGGTCACTGACACTTTTCGGGTGCCTTTTTCGCCATAAATTAAAGGAGATGGTCCGAAACCACTGGAGATTACGTTTTTAGAGAACGACATTCCTGAGATTGTAAAGTCCGAATGAAAAAAAGCGAAAAGAGCTTTACCGTAGTATGTTAGACTTAGTCCACCCAAACTAAGTACCATTATCGAAACACATCCTCGTCTGGGGACAGCTGATGATAGCGTTCCCACCGAAATGGAAGAAATCGATATAACAAAAAACGTCGTATATCCGGCTACAACCGAGTCGGACCAAATACGTTATACAGGGAACCAAATGTTGTTTTCAAACTGTCAGCGCGCAATAAGTAGCTCACAAGTTTCAAACTCATCGCCTGTCGGACATACAGCTACAGTACACGATTCAGCATTGTGTAAGACAGATACGATCAGGTGCATATATACAAATGCTCAGTGTTTATCTAACAATTTAGCTGAACTATATGAACTTTGTGATAGACTTTCACCAGATTTGGTTGCAGTTAGAGACTTGGTTCCAACCCTGCATGACTGATGCTGAGCTTTTGATTCCGAAAATGTCACTACTTCTTCGCGATCGTGATCGGAGATCTGGTGGTGGAGTTGCAGTCAACTATCGCGGACGTTTAGCGCAGTGTAACGTCATCGATCGTCCTGACCTCAGCATTCCTGATACGATGTGGTGTTCATCAAAACTAGTCAATGGAGATGAATGTACGATCAGCATCATTTACCGCTCGCCATCATCCGAAAGCTCATACAATGATAAGCTCATCGAATCATTGCAACACATCACAAGATGTCAGACTATGCAATTGCTAATCATTGGCGATTTTAATCTCCCGCATCTGTTTTCGAGAGGTGAGCACTCCCTGCATTCGTTTGAACATAAATTCAAGGAGGTTATAGAATTTGCTTCACTACACAAGCACGTTAACCAGCCAACTCGCTGGCGGGGTCTTGACCAACCTTCAACCCTTGACCTTGTCTTAACGCCTGAGGCAACCGCAGTCGAGGGTATACAATACCTGGCACCACTGGGAAAGAGTGATCATGTTGTGCTTTTGCTTGATTATGTATGTAGTGCGGAACGATTGTGTGAACAGACGAAAGTCATAAGGAAAATACAATTTGAATCCTTAAATATCAGTCTCCGGGATGCATACACTCATGAGTTTGATTCAATGGATCCTGGCTCATATTACAATTCGTTTCTAAATTATCTCAATTCTAAGATTTACGAAAACTCGATTTTTGTACCACACAAATGCAGCTACAATAACCAGTTTGTTATTCGGAGTAGAACGAAGAAATGGTTAGCTGTTAAGCGAGAGTCTTGGGTAACTCATACGAAGTTTGGTACGGAAGAAACTTGGAAACGATTCTGTAAGATACGGAATCAAGTCACTACTCTTGTAAGAGAAGATCGCATGCAATTCCAATGGAACTTGCTTAAAAGAATGGAAAAGAATACTAAGCTTCTCTACAAGATAGTAAATGAACGATCAAAGATCAAACCAGGTGTATTCTCTGTACTAACACCTCATGGATTGACCCACACTGCCCAAGATACCGCCGACGTTTTAGCAACGTTTTACTCATTTGTCTTCAATCCCAAGCGTTGTATACCATATCAAGTTTCATCAAGTTCACCACATTTCGAATTAATAAGTGAAATGACTATCAACGAATACATGGTTGGGCGGGAACTTTGTCGACTAAACAAAAATAAGTCCCCTGGCGCAGACAAAATTACCCCTGCCGTACTTCGGAGGTATCACCTTGCTTTGACTGCACCTCTCACTCGCATATTCAATATCAGCCTAAATGAACAAAAAAATACCACCGCAAAGGAATGCAGGGATGATAACTCCTATTTATAAAGGCGGTCGCCGTTCAGACACAGCAAACTATAGACCGGTAACGATACTTCCTGTGATCTCAAAATTGATGGAACGCATTGTGACTGCGCGCATAAGAGAACATTTTGAAAACCAAAATATTTTCACCGCGGTACAACACGGTTTTCGCAGAGGTCGTTGCTGTTTATCTAACCTTCTTACAACGTTCGGGGATTGTACCGAGGCACTAGACGAAGGTGAGGCTGTACATGCTTGCTACATCGATATTTTCAAAGCTTTCGATAGAGTTAACCATGACATCTTAATTAAAAAGCTCGAATCCTATGGAATAACGGGAATATTGCTGAATTGGATAAGGGACTATCTTACTGATAGACACGTCCCAGTTCGCGTTGGCAGCACCTTATCTAGAAAAATAGACGTCACGAGTGGAGTTCCGCAAGGCTCGGTGCTTGGACCTCTTCTATTCTTGGTGTATATGAACGATATAGTAGAGGATATTTGATGCAACTTGATACTTTTTGCCGATGATATTAAAATATGGAAAAGTGTAAGGTCTGTTAATGACTGTATGGCATTACAACGGGATCTGTGCACCTTATTTCGTTGGTCCCAGTTAAATGAGTTACCATTTAACCCTGCGAAATGTAAAATGATGGAGCTTGGAAAATCTCTACACCACGAGTATCATCTTAGCACGCAAGATCTCGTCTGGACCACCGCAGAAAAAGATCTCGGTATATGGGTTTTGTTTAACCTTAAGCCTGGACATCATTGCCGGATGGTGTACAATGGAGCTTGCCGTATCTTGAGTCTTCTCAAAAGTATATTCCGGATTTTTACGCCCGAAACTATACCCCGGGTAATTACACGTATATACGTCCTGTTATGGAATATTACATTCAAGCCTGGGCACCATGGCTGAGGAAGGACATCGATCAACTCGACAGGATTGATCATCGTAATACAAAGTTGGTCCCCACTTACAGAAATTTGCCTTTCACAGAACGAATGTTAAAATTGAACCTACACGATTTTACCGAACGACGGATACGTAGTGACCTCCTGTTGACATTCAAAACACTGCATACTGAAAACTATCCCCTTAAACACGTGCTAAATCCCAATGGCCTTCTTCGAACACGAACACATTCAAAGGCTTTAAGCATTCCGCATTCTCGATTGAATATTCCTCGTAATTTTTTCTCGGTAAGAATTTGTTTCACTTGGAACTATTTGCTGAAGAAATCACACGATCAGAATCTGTTGAGGTTTTCGCTTCCAAACTCGATGAGTTCATGACGAACCATGCGGTATGTGACTGTTCCTATTAATTTTTGAGATATTTTATTTATTTTTTCATATATTCCATAAACATTGTCATTCTATGTTTATTGTTAGGCTTACTGTTTTTCTACCATAAAATTTTCTGAGTTCTGAGTTTCTGAGTTGATGAAACAAAGGGCAGTAGCATGAGAGTTTCACAAGGCTACCAACACAGCTGATTCTTCGGCAAAATTCACACGGATGCTGAACAAAGTTATCAGCTTAATTCGAGATGATAAACAAGCGTTCCAATCGCAACTGATTTCACAGATGCCCCACAATACGAAGCTCCTGCATAGACTTGTAAACAATAGAACGAATATTAAACCAGGAGTCTTTGCCCTAGAAACGTCGTCCGGCATCAGAAAATCCAGAAATCAGACAGCTGACCTGTTAGCAGACTTCAATGTCGGAGTTTTTGCGCCGATGTCCACGGAGCCTTATAAGGAACCAATCGTTCGACTTGACCGATCGACCTTGAGTGACTTATTGATTACTTCGATGGTGGTAGCGCAGCAGTTACGAAAATTAAACGTTAAGAAATATCCAGGACCAGACGAGATAACTCCAAAGCTGCTCAAAACATGCCATGCTACAAGCTTGTAGGGTTCCGAAGGACTTGAACCTGGGACAAATAATACCCATTTAGAAAGGTGGTTGCCGTTCTGATGGTAAAAATTACAGGCCGGTGACATTGCAGACTTCAGAATCAAAAGATTTTGAGCGAATAACAAAGGAATTACAAGTGCGACATGTGGAAACGAACCAACTTCTGGCACTTGCTTTACATGAATTTCGCAGGAATCGCTCTTGTCTATCAAATTTGCTGACCAGCTTAGATGAGTGGACGAGGGTTGTAGATGCAGGGGGCTGTATTCATGTGTTCTACTTGTATATTTCTAAAGCATTCGACAGAGCTGATCACAATTCACTTTTGAACAAGCTGAAGAAGAAGAGGGAAAGCCGTCGCCAAAACGCAGTCATTAAAAAACCACTAGGGTCCAACGAAAAATTCAGTATAAACATATAAATGATTAAAACATAACGCAGACCTGAAGACTTATCACAGAAGAAGGGAAGAGGAACTAGCCGCTTCCGGATGACGACGTTAGTCGCATCATCACCGTATTTCCGGTGTTTAAGGCAAACGGGTAACCGAGTATGGCTACTCGAGCGTTGGCGGTATTGGACTGGTGATCGAGGCTTACGGTTGAGTTTGAAGCTTCGAACCTCATTGCGTAAAGCCGCAACCTCAGCCAGTGAATCTGCATTTCTGTCTTACCCCCGGTGCTTAAATGCGTTCTGTGATGCTGTCGGCATTTCTGCCAGTCAAGATACTGGAGTGATTGGACAGCAACCAATATGGCTTTTACGTACTCAGGGGGCCAATGTTTCTTCAAAACGTACTTGCCCATGTGCAATGTCCCTAATAGGCGGAGCATCTCCATGAATATGGTATAAGGCTTTTTGCATGCAACTTTCAAGTTACCAAACTGCTATTGTACCCTAGGACTTTCAAACGGAAGCGTGCGGCCTGCTTGAATCCAAGGTAGCGGGCGCCATCTTGGGTAGCAAGGACTGCGTTGCGAACATGTATCAACACGTCAGCGGCGAGGTCCTGCGTTAATTGCCTCAATGAAATTTTAGCACTGGATTCAGTATCCAAATAAATGAAAACAATACTCAGGGTCCTGGGAAATGAATCTGGGTATTGTGATGACAGCCGATATAGCGCGTTTAATATCGCAAATGTTAGGCACGATAGAAAAAAATTAAATTTAAAACAGCTAAAACTGGTTAAAAGAAAACGGCGCAAAATGCAGTATAATACGAGGTAAAAAACCTGAAATTAATAACGCCGATTTAAATCGGGTTATTTGAATTACCGGAACAAATACCCGAATGTCGAGTGTATATAGGGCTCACCAATTTTTAGCAAACTGACTACTACAATAACATCTCAGAAAATAAGGAGAAAACGCACAGGACAATGAGGTTTTTATCGCGGTATCCAAAACGTGTACACCAGTGCAGTTTGGCAGTCACGTAGCACACGTGAACAGAAGAAGTATCAAGGACTATTTTTTGGGTCCAGTAGACGTGGTAGACGTTTCTATCGTATACTGGCGACTAACTGCTCTGTATGTCAGCCTGTTTCAGAAATTGTAGAGCAAAACTTATTATTGTGTGGTTCTGAAAATCAGTTAATCATGTACGGAGACAGTTCCAAAATACACGCAACTAGACTAACAGTGTAACGCTTTCTGGTAACTCACTGCAAATTCAAATTCAAATTCATATTCAAAGATTTATGGTTAAAAAAGTTAATACTTTACAACGCCACAGGATGACGGTATGAATAAAAACAGAAAAAATACAATAGTATAAAAGCAATAGTGAATATAAAATGTAAGGCTCACGAATGTTATTCTTTTGCATATGTAAGTCCAATTTCACTTTAAACGCCGCCAGGCAAGGAGAGTCCACCACATGTTGGGATAGGGAATTCCAAAGAAATATAGCACGTATGGCGAAAAAATGGCGCCGACAGTCAATACCGGAACTTGGGACGTAAAGGGATAAGGTATGTCCGCTTGTTACTTTTCCATCACATACATCAAGCAAGTGTTTTAGTGGATGTCCTTCTGTAGACACAATTCTATAAGTCAGAATTATATCGCGTCGTATCCTCCTTTGGGTAAAATCGCATAGACCCAGACGTCGCAATATTTCGGTGTACGGAACATTGCGAAGACCCATCACTAACTTTGTTGCTCTGTGATAGATTTTATCGAAGAGAGCAATATCCTTTCGCAGCCAAGGAGCCCACACCTCTACCGCATACTCCATCGTAGGGCGAATGTAGACATTCATTATCCTTGGTAACGTTACCAGAGAGAATCTTCCAAATATTCCTCGAAAAATACCCAACAATCTGTTTGCTCGTCGATATATGTTCTGACAGTGCGCTGTGCTCTTCAGGTTCCCGCTAATCCACACTCCAAGATCTTTTTCTAACGAGCTCCATGCTAGGATTTCAGTTCCCAATCGATATGTCCAGGCAACATTCTTGCCAAGATGGAGCATCTTACATTTCTGTATGTTGAATGACATGTCATTCATTGCCGCCCAATTCGACACGCTGTCCAAATCCGTTTGCAGTTTCTCACAGTTCTCTGCAGAACTTATTGGCGTCCAAATTTTCATATCATCCGCGAACAGGACCATTTTGGACGATATGAGGGGGGGGGGTAAATCATTTATGTACAACAGAAAGAGGAGCGGGCCTAGCACAGACCCTTGTGGGACTCCACTGGTGGTTTTGAACGTTTGGGATAGCGCTCCGTTAACTTTTACTCGGACGTCGCGATCTGACAGATAGTCGCACAACCATGAGAGGAGTGGATCACATATTCCTAAGCGCATCAGTTTTTGAAGAAGCAAATGATGATTGACTCTTTCAAAAGCTTTCGAAATGTCTAGGTAACAGACGTGGATGCAAGATCTTTTATCCATCTCCTTTGTCCAGTCGTCTAACGTGAGGAGAAGATTTGTGAGACAAGATCGGTGTGATCGAAATTCATGCTGCGCTGGCGAAAACAAATTATGCGATTCGAAGTGTGCAACTATTCTTTCCGAGACGCTACGTTCTATGAGTTTAGCAATAACACGTAAAAGTGTGACGGGACGATAATTTGCAGCGTCAGATCGGCAACCGCCTTTGAAGATAGGTGTTATCACGCCAGACTTCCAAGTAACTATACACTATAAATCTAAAATGTGATACGTGAAAAAAATAGTTTTATCCTATCTTGCAATGATTCTGAGTGTAATGATGTTAAATCCCTTAAAAGGTGACCGATAAAACATTTAAACATACCATTGCCTCAATAAACATCGAATACATCATTTTTATTTCACCATTTAAAGACTCAATTTTCAGTGTCTTGTTTAATAAAAAATATTGCAATTGTAAATGTAGCTATGAATTAATCAAGCGGAATTAGCAAGGGTGAAAGCGAAAGGGATTTAGTTTGAAATTAAATTAAATTAAGAGTACGGATGCTATTTTTCCGAGCGGAATTATCTTGCAATCATTACGGAATTCTGCGCTCGCTAATTGTTTCAACGACTTTTGTACGTGAGCATTCCCGACATCTTGAGTTTGTCAATTTCTTTGATACAGGCTGTGTCGGCTTGATGCGAAAGATTGCGGATTGAATTCGCCACATTCTGATTGCACTCAGTAAGCGTTCTCTAAACAAGATCGCCAAAATCCTAATTGCAAGGACTAGCACTACCGCTATGCAGATAGCTGCGATGAGCCCTGGTGAAAGTCCAGGGATGTCAACTGTTCCCGTTTAAGATTTTGATCTAATTCCTCCCCAGGTTTGTAAATTCAAGTTGAATTCAATGTTTTGCGAAAAAATCAATTCATATTTCAATGTGATTTATTCCGTGTAGATTTCCCCTAAATTCTCCCGGAGTCTTAATAAATATAATAAAATAATTAGTCTGAATTTTGATTGAATGTAGCGATTTTCAAAGCCGCGAAAATAAGTTCAGAAAAGTACATGGCAATATATGTTTTAATGAGAAATTTCCACTACAAATATTTGCAATCAATAATTAAATTGTACAAGGTTGAACATTCGATTCACGCTTTTAAATGCTTTCAGATATAATATTCAATAATGATACATGTCTTTTAGAGTTATTCTACATAATCGATGTTTTGTACTTGTTAGACGCTCATATCACTCCAATGACATTACCTAACTTGATTGTTTGCTAGTTTTATATGAAGAAAAAAACATAAAAAAAAGTGTAATCTGTCATGAATGTTCAATTTACTTTACTAGCAATTCGTTATATCATATCTTATAAATTTGTATTACGTTCTAAGCACAATGATCGCTTAAGTTTCAAGTGAAACACACGAACGTTCATTGCAATTCCTACGTTCGGCCTACTCAAATAAACCACTGATATTCAACTTTTCGTAATTATTCATCTGCACGACTTTATTTTTTGAAAATGAACACTGAAAATACGTGATACGATAAGGTTAAATTAAATGTGAAATAATTTTTGAATTCCTTTTTATCATTGCTCGTTCGACCACAAATCACACAACAACGCAAAACTTCAGAAAAGAAAATTGTAGAGTTCAGCACAAGATTTAATACAAACGGCCACGTGGAAGTTTGCCTAGTACCGGAAAACTTTCACGAATTTATAAAGCTCCCCACCGAAAAATGTTCCGGCTTGTACATCATCTTGCATAACCTTGGTGAAAATAAAGTAAAGACGGTTAAGGAAATTCCGTGCAACAAGCGGTGTATAAAAGTGGATAATTTGAAACAAGGTGCGTATTTTTTTCCGAAATTGTGTATACTCTCAATTTTTCCCTATCATTATGATAGAAGAAACGCCTGAATATCACAATTTGCGTTTTAATCTGTAAATATTTTAGTGGATAAACTCGAATAATAAAAAGACATTAATAATTTTGAAATGTTATTTTATAGCAGAAGTCTTTGTTCGGTCTTGGCACAACTCGGTGTCAAGTTACTTCTAAATAGCTCTTTCAAATGTGCTTAGTGGTTTAAGTTAAACGTTTGGCATCGCGTAAAAATAGTATTCACTGTCAGAGAAACGTCCACAGAAAGGGACAACGTAACTGTCTCTGATGGAAACTCAGCTTCACATCTAAATGTGTTGAACACCGAGAACGACGATGAACTCGGAAACGTGGATGTACTATGGTATAGCATTGAACAATATATGAATCACTTGCTTAAGAGTCAACAGAAATCACGCAGTCTGGCAGCCATGCGGTGATCGTAGTGGATTAGGCCTAGATTTCTACAAAAAATAATGTCACTGTAACAAACAAAATACAATTCAATTTGAGCCAATACAATTAATACCATTTTACTTTAGTTAGATTGGCCACACTCGCAGATTAATCAACATATGAAGTGGTGTCAATTGACGTTACACCGAAATCAAGCTGCAACGTCTCAGTCACTTGTCTACGTGATTGGACTCCACAGTGATATCAATAAGCTGCTAATTGGCAGGATTAATCAGAGATGGGGTTCTATTTATTTTATTTTATTAATTCTAACATTAAAAACATAACCAACGAAGTTTTAGTTTCAAAGTCAAAACGGATCGCTTAATTCAACTCACTGAAAATTCGTGTACTCGAGTAAAGCCATTTTTCGTCTTCTTCTTCTTCTTCTTCTACACCAGATACAGACATAAGAATTTTGAATAAAACAAAAAAAATCATTTAAGCACATGGTAACGATTCTCACACTCTATAACTGCCTTGTGTTAACTAGAATCATAATCACACTACAGCTGTTATTGTTCCTTTACCACTTCTGTTATGCTTGATGCAATGTAAACATTATGTCCTACACAATCTGAATTAAAACGCAAAATAACATTCAAAACTGACAAGGTACTGGTTTATTGAGCGCCACTGTTGACTAACATGCAACCGTATGCAATAATTTAATAGAGTAAGCTGATAGTAATTTTGGCTAAATGAAAAAAGTGAAAGTTTTAAAAATCAATTGGTTGTGGTTGATAACCAAATTTGCTGATCATTGGCTCACAATCGTAAATTATCTGTGATGAACGTTAGAAAAACGTGGTCAAACTAAATCTTACGATTTTTAGAGGTCGTAACGGTTAATCAACTTGCCAGAAATCCGTTTGGTTGATATTCGGGAAAATGTTTTGTCTCCGGTCATCTCGGACGTTTCAAATATGAATATTGTCTAAAAATGAAATTCTATTATTTATTTCCTCTCCCCTCAGTGATAACTCCGGTGATCTCCCTCAGATTGGTGTTCGGCGAAGTCGCTACTCTCAGTTGTTTGATGGATAGCTGCATTTCCGAATTAGCTCAGACTTGGTTTATCAACGGGGCTACGGTCACAAGTTCAAATATACCGACATGGATGAGGATAAACGAAAAAGGTTTGTTATATCAAGAACACGTTACAATGCGTTTCGTACCACATGTTAAATATCTTTATTCACCAGAAATATGTGGTGATCTCGATTTAGCAAATTCTATGTTGTATGAAAATAGCTGCTTGCAACCCATGTTATCCTGCAGAGCAAATTTGAAATAAAAAGAAGATTGTTCGGTAAATGATGATTTCTCCTTTAACACTGAGTTGGTTCAAATCTGATGTTACAACGGTTCAAGATACAAGTTCGTTAAACTCAACTGATTAAAAGCTTGCATATTCGAAATACAGGCCTACTATTATTTCGTGCTTTATTGGCCTGATCCGAATATAACGCATTCTGAATGTTCCGAATGCTACGCACACAATCTCGTCGGCATGAGCCAGATTACTTTCGGAAGAGAGTTCAGCGTATATCTGCTTGCAGTTTAAATTGAAGTCACATTTAGGCCGAAATTTATGTGTGCATTTCAGTACTGGATCGTGTTTGGGTAGAGCAGTGGGGCTTACTTGATCTCAAACAACTGGGAAAAGCGTTTAAGTCCCTTCATATTGTCCTATTCAATTACAGTATACCAGTGAAATCTTATAAGACATAATATATGTGATAGCCTAAAAACCTATAAGCTTGCAATAACACATCGGATTCCGTTGAAAAACAGCACGATGTTTGAATATATTTGAGATCGAATAAGAATTCTTGCAACCAGAGTTGTTAAAATCTCGTTACCTTATTCAACATGTTTCACTTTATGCTAAGTTTGGAAAATATGGTTTTTATATTTGTGACTAATCATCCGTGCCAACCCCATCGAACTATTCACAAAGTTGACCACGGCGGTCCATAATGGAAGCACTCGACACGAGCTACAGCTTATCAGCAGTGCATATCATCTGCTTCGAGTGGGCATCGAACCTCGACCATCACCATTGTAGTCCCATGGTTTAATGAACCAAGATACCGTTCACCGTTTGACCGCTCGCAACTAAGCGTTTATGAACCTTTCTCCAGACTGCCACTTTTTAGTAGTATTGTTTGCCTAACCATTTCAAAAGGAGCCAGCAGCATCTGTTGTGGTCGCCCTACCGAACATATCTCCGTGTCAGGTCCTTCCATCGCATACAATACAACATTTCGCTACGCTGCCACACGTGACCCTCGCAAAGGTCTTGATCGACTGGCTTTTGTTCAACTACAGAAACACAGAGTATATGCGTCTCATGTTGATCCAGGAGCAGTCATGCAAACAAACGATGCAAACTATGTTTTATTATTGAAAAAAATGGTTACAATGAACCATAAAGAGCATTATTTGCAACATCCATCTTATTGACTATGGTTCCCAATCGGTAATTTTATTGGTAATGTTTCGCTTCTTATTCAGTAGACTCGCCAGACCAAGGGTGTCCGTACAAACAGTGATCTACCTTAAATTTAATTTTACTGAATAATCTTAAGCTGGTTAGGATTTTCACTGACCATAATGGGTTCTGCGCTCTTTAAGATATACATGCGCTATCAATATCAACAGGCGCACCACAACATCTCTACACAGCATCACCTCTCTTTCTCCTTTGAGCTTGAGCTGCGCAGCTTTTCTGCAGGAACAGTATTCGGACATCGGTAGAGGCGTCGGGCATTGGCTCTCACTCCATTATCGACCTCGTAAGTTTTTGGAGTCAATACCCTTGTTATACGACTAGGTGGAGTTAGTTTGAAATCGCCTTTCGGTACTTGCGCCTTGCGGAGTCTGACATAACGCCCAGGATGCAGTCTATCGCCTGATTTTCTGTAGGTTTCTTGGTATTTGGTACGTCTGTCGTATTCCGCGCTGGAAGCAGTAGGATTCAATAGAACTGCGGCATTCATTTTCGTACGTATCATTATCCCAAACATCATTTCGGATGGAAGCTTCCCGGTTGCCATATTCGGGGTGTTTCTATAGCTTTCCAATGCTGTAATTACTGCGTCTTCCCATCTTCTCCCTCCGTCAACAATGGCTTGTACACTTTCCTTGAGGGTTCTATTCATTCGCTCAGTTGAGCCGTTTGCTAAAGGGTTATAGGGTACTGTACGGACATGTCTTATATTGTTTTCTTGCAGATATTTGGCAAATTCAAAACTTCTGAATTGAGGTCCGTTATCAGTGACAACTTCTTCGGCATTTTCCACAGCGGAATTGAAGGCTGACCACCAATGGTATTTTCGAATGCGAGTCTTAGTTCGTACGATTCTTAGATGTCCTTCATGTGCACAGGAGATGACCGTCGAAACAAGTTCTTGCGGTATAACGAATTTGCATCCACGCATCAGACATCCATCAATAAATGCTAGCTCGTTCCGCACATTATAGAAAGGAAGATGCCCTTGCGTTATTTTTCGTTTTTCTGGCCAACCGTTCAGAATAAAATCAATCGCGTGCTTCAATACTGGATCATCCCTCGTCTTTTGTTGAATCATTTATCGACTGATCGCGGGTACGCAGGATTTTTTTATCGCAGATATCATACGGTAGTCATCGAGGTCGTCTGTTTCAGTGTCACAAGTCAAAGGTAATCTTGAAAGCGCGTCAGCCATTTAGTTTCGAACTCCTTCTTCTTCTTCTTCTTCTTCTTCTTCTTCTGAATAGACGGCAGGAGGACTACAGTCCGTGAAAGCCGCTTCACCTCCCGGGTCTCTGCTATCTCAGCGTAGATTCCTCACGAGGAGTTACTGAGCTGAAAGTGTAGGCGAATCGCGCAGGATAGCGGGAAGTTCACCGTCCAATATGCGTTTAAACTGCTCTTCGGTGACTGCTCCAATTGCAGCAGCGGAGAGTGCATTCCAAATATTGACCACTCTGGTCGACAGAGTAAACGATGGCTTCAGGTGTTCCGTTCGGCGCTTCTGCAACTTCAGCGAATGACCTCTAGTTCTGGAGGCCGTGGATACCGAAAAGAATTGTTGAAGTTCCGTTCCGTAATATCCAAGTAGGATTCTCCGCGTGACCAGTAAATCAGATCGCATTCTTCGATATTCCAGTGGGAAAAGTTTGAGTTCCCGCAATCGGTCGTCATAGGGAATACGAAACATACCCTTCACGCACTTGGTAGCCCTCCTTTGGACTTTCTCCAGACGATCCTTCTCCCCTTTGGTTAACGGATAGTTCACCGGAAGCCCAAATTCTAATATTGGTCTGACGTGAGAGCTATACAGAACTTGAAAAACTTTGGGAGTTATCTCTAAGAAGGATCGTCTCAATGCCCACCACATGCGGCTGGCAGAACCGACCTTTCTGGCAGTATCCTCCGCAGTTTTGAGGGATGAAGTTACCATCACCCCCAAATCTCGCTCTACATCAACTATCCTGATACCATGGCCCTCCAAATGATATGCATGTCGCATGTTGTTGCTCCCGATGTGCATGATAGCACACTTCTTTTCATTAATCGGGAGCATCCATCTGTCAGTCTAATTGCGAAGCTCATTCAAATCATTTTGCAAATAGGAAGCGTCAGCGGCAGTCGTGACAGAAGCTCACACCTTCAGATCATCTGCAAAGAAGAGACAACCACTGTTCAGAATACCGGGAAGGTCACTCACATAGAGTTTGAACAAGGTTGGCCCCAGAACGGATCCTTGTGGTATACCAGAAGTTGGGATAAAGGATACAGATCTGGCCCCATTGACTTCAACGAGGCTTCGCCTTCCGATAAGAAAATCCTCAATCCAAGCAAGCAAAGAAGCCTCTATACCAGACATTCTTAGTTTCCAAATAAGCCTCTGATGTAGAACACGGTCGAATGCTTTACTGAAGTCGATGAAGAATACATCAACTGGCACACCAGCGTCAAGGCTTCTGCACCAATGTTCTCGGGCGGTCAGTAGATTGGAGATACATGAGTGGCCTTCCGTGAAGCCGTGTTGGGCATTCGAGCATTGTTGGGTCACACGCAAATACTGTTCTATCTTATCCTTTACAATCCGTTCCAGCAATTTGCCTACGACAGACGTAAGTGTAACAGGACGGTAATTTACAGGGTCTGATAAGCTCCCACCTTTGAACATCGGCTTTACTATACCCATTTTCCAATCCTCTGGTAGACGTCCCGAATTGATTGAAATTTGGAATAAAGCGGTTAAAGGTGAACTGATGATCCTTGATAAAGGTTTTAATATGGCAGGGTGAATACCATCAGGACCTGGAGATGTCTGTACCTTTAGATGTTCGATGAGGATTCGCACCATGTCAGCCGTGATCTCAAAATGGGCCATTACTTCCGTCGGCGATATTTGTTTGCAGGATATGGTAGGCTCTATTGCGTAAACTGATTGGTATTGCGATGCAAACACCTCAGCTTTCCTAGTGTCAGTCTCTATAACCTCCCGTTCCAAATTTTTGAGAGAAGGTACGGGGTTCGATGATTTGACCCGTCGCCGAATGTACGCAAATAATCGTTTAGGATTATATTTTGAAGAATTTGCTAATTGAAGCTCGAATCGACTTCTTTTATCCTTCTTCAATTTTGAGCAAAGATTCCGTACAGCCCGATATTCTTCGTAATGGGCGTCCGATCGGCTCGTTCTGAATTTAATCCAAAGCCGCTTTCTTTGCCGCAGGCAGGTACGAAGTTCTCTATCAAACCAAGGAGGGCCACGGGAGCCGGGACGATCTCTGGTTAATGGAGCAACATCCTCTAAGCAACGGATATTATTCAGGAACCATTTCCAACAGTCATCAATAGTCGAATCAACGGGTAACGTCCAGTCAATTGAGGCTGCTTGTTCAACCAACAATTTCAAGTCCATGTTCCAGAAGTTTCTCCGTGGAAGCCGCGACGGCTGGGCCGGTTTACCCCGAGTCCATTTGAACCGAATAGCACAATGGTCGCTTGTATCGATGGGCTGTTCCACGGATAAGTCCACCAAATCTGACTCTCTGGGTGACAAGACCAGATCAAGAGTAGACGGAGTCTGGCCATGTCCATAGCGAGTAGGAACGAGAACGTGCTGCACGAGGTTCAAATCCAGAATCAGATTTAGAAACTCCCGTTGGTACTCATCCCCATTTGTAACGAGGTCCAACCAGTTAATATCCGGAGCATTCAGGTCACCGAGTATCATACAATCGTTCCTCATCCCATGGCCCCGGAGATGGTCAAATAATGCCATGATACGTGCGCAGGGTGAACGGTAGATGACACCGATCCTTGCTGATCCATTACTGGACTTGATCTGACACCAAATGCTTTCAGCAAAACCACCATCATCTCGAAAGCGATCAACAACCTTCACGGATAAATGTTCTTTGACGTATATCGCCACCCTACCACCATGTCGAGATCCAATTCGATCACTTCTGAGTAGGCGGTAATTCGGAATGAATAGCTCTGCATCAGTAATGTCGACTGTCAGCCAGGTTTCCGTTATTCCAACGATATCTGGCTGTAGTGCCAAGACATGATGGCTTACTTCGTCAAATTTGTTCCTCAAACTCCGCGAGTTAAAACAGAGCACTTCGAAATAATTTAATGGAGAGCAGTTGGATGCTCGATCAGTATGGGCCTCCAGCGAACTTTGGATGGCCTCTTTACTATGCGAAAATCTGCAATACGAAGGTCCTTCTCACCCTCCGATAATCTTTTCTTAAGCTCCATCATAGCAGTCTTCATCTTGATTCTATCGTCAGGCGACAAATCTCGTAATATTTTATACGGTAGACCCTTCAGTCGATGAACGCGCTTTAGGATCTTTTGGGCCTGATCGCCGGAAGCCAGTACTGTTTTCAGAACCCTGGGTTTTTCACACTCCAGATTTCTGCGTCCAAGTCGAACTACTGATACAATTCTGATACCAGCCTTCCCTTGATCAATCGTTTTCCCGAAAACTGATTGAAGAAACTGGCTATCCTGTTCAATTCTGGCAGCAGATGTTTCTTCATCTGGTTCCGGTGCATTCACAATAATGAGGCAGCATTTGCGTGCGTCTGGTGAACTGTCAGCTTTACTGCTCGGAAGTGAGATCTTACTCTCCTTCACCACATTCCTAGAAAGCTGTTGTGGTAATCGACATTCCAATTTCTCGACTCTGTTCGAAAT
>JACCGJ010010584.1:0-43542 GCA_013407085.1 Atriophallophorus winterbourni | reverse complement strand
AATCGAAGACCAAAATATGAACAACAATTACTAAAGTGTAGCAATCAAATGAGTCACATTTCTCGACAAATTCTGCGAAATTCAAGTATTGCGACTTCAAATACACCGCACCTGAAGGCAGTGTGGTGCGTTTGAAATTTAACGGCAACGCGGTACGTTAAGATTGGATATTTTTAATAAATTTACATCATCTTCGTAATGACTTTATCTCGATATCGCCAAAAAATGGTAGTGGTGTGTAATTGAGGGGGATGTTGGCAACACGTTGCTTTGGTCATCCATAAGCGCCTTCAATGTCTGACCAGGATTCACTATGTTTAAACAACGTGGTTCGTACGTAACAGTGACATGCAAGTATCATTTTGTTTAACCGGTTACAACAGTTTTTGGCTAGCGCTTCACTTCTGACACAACAGCTTCGTCAATCCATGTGCATTAGTCAGAACAGGGCACGTAATTAAGTAGCCCTTCATCCGCTGGCTCTAATTAGTTGTCTCACTGAACAGCCCATCGAAATCCCAGGGGCAATAACCGCGAAACCGGTCGTGTGCTTCCGTACTGCTTTTCGAACGTCATATACTACTTACTGATCAAAATCTGACTTTAAACAAAAAAATCTCAGGGGCGTCAAGTCGTATAGACAAAGACAAGGTCAATCAGCCTGTTTACCAATCACGGCGTGAATTCGGTCAAGGTCAAGTGACGTTGTGGTTCACACGTGATCGGCTAAACACGTGACGATTGTGCGTAAGGCTAACTAGGTTATAACATTGAATAAAAATTATGTAGAATTTCAACCTTAACTAATATTTGTCCACCGAATGCTATATTGTGGTGAATTCAGCCCGGTCTATCTTGTTAACCGCTGGTGTTCCACCCTGAATGATGTCCAGTGCCAGTTTGTATAGCCTACCGTAAACGGTATTCGAAACGTGCCCCTAATACGGGTAAAACATAAGCAAAGCAGAACTCTTTATTCGTCTTTGGGGATAAATTACCTTTAGGCAGCTACCTTATCATTAGACAAGCATTCTTATATCGATAATATGTGACAGTTTTAAGAAGATGAGGAACTTTCTATGTTTCACGTTGCACAATTTTTGGATTGTACACTAGATATTTAACATTGAAAAAATTGTTTGAACAATCAACAAATTAAACCTGTGAATTTGTAGTTGAACGGCTATCTGAAATTTTAAGTTTATCTAGGTGGTTTAACAATGGGAGAGGAGGACCTTGGTTTATTATTCCGTCTGCTCGAACGAACAGCAGATTGATGCAACTGTAATGTCCACCTCATGGTTCTCAAAGCTATTTAATTGCCCAATGAATATCAATCACTGATAAGCGACTGAGCACTAGCTGAACACTCGCTGGACAAAGGCCACAGCATAGATAACATAGAAGTGATAAGGCGGGGAATAAAACCATACATGGAACGAACTCATGCTGAAGCCGTTGAGATAACAAAGGGTGGTAAGAATGCATTCAATAAGGTGGATGGGACTGATATCTCCACAATCTGGCGACCGGTTCTGCAATATACATTAACGTGCGTAACCCCTAGTGTGCACACCGATTACGCAATCGAGCTAATCGGTCAGCAGATCTCATTCACACCTGCCAAGACCCAAACAATTGAGGGATTATACGGCACGTTGGGGTGGTGGTGCGTCAGTTGATATTGATCGCGCCTGTCCATCCTAACGAGCGCAGTACAAACTATGCCTGTGCAGTTCTTAACCAGATTATGTGAATGAAATTTAAGCTTGATCTCTGTTGGTATTGACACTCTTGGTCTGACGAAACTTCTGAGTCAGAGGCAAAACGTTACTAAAAACTAGTCTCACCGATTCACTACAAAATTTCATTTTTGATGATTATGATTCCTCGATCGGTCACGAACATTTTCCATTACTTTACTTCATTGCACATTTTCACTGATAAAAAGTTGCTTGCAGGCTGTGCGAACATTGAACTTGTCAGCAAGATATTCCGGACTCAAAATGTTTTCGATTCGAAACACTTACAAAAATAGCCGTTTTAAGGTGCGCTCAACTCTAATGAAAATGCATCTTCAACATCCCACGTCACATAATTCCGACGCAAACGATGAGACAACAAAACAGAATTATTTCTAACCTAGTATATGTTTTAATTAGAACGAAACAACTGTTTTGATCCGCTGTGTTGCGGTTTAAATATTTGTGGAAACCTTCTACTGAATTGAGTAGTATGATATTTGAAAAATGTACAATACAAATTATATCTTCGGCATTTGAAATTGGATTTCATCTCTTACGAGATATGATTTTACAGTCCGAGTACGTGTCGGGTGTTGTGGCAACCCTCAAAGACGACGAAAAAGGAGAAATAATCGGAACATACGATGCATCCAAATCCAACGGTTATACCACGAGTGTGCGAGAGTTATGCGTCAGAATGCGTCGTCGTATTGACAAGAATGCCATCCACGGGGCTGAGTTGAAAGCTGAGGCTGGTGAGTAAACGCTAGACGGTAACACTACACGAGGGAAATGTAAACGAATGAATAATTCACATTGTCTTATATTCCATTTATTGCAGTTCCGCCACCAAGCAACACACACGGAGGTAAGACTGTAACTTGAGAATTGCAAAAAGTCATAGAAAAAACACATTGATCCGATGACTCACTCTTTTACCTCTTACGGTTGACAGCAAAATGTGGAGGTGTGGAACGCACAACGAACGCGGCAATCTCTTCACCCGTCTACGACTTCACTGACACCTTTTTGGATTGCGCGCAGAAATATGTCGGAGAAGAGGGTAAACTCGCGCGAATAAGAATCGATCAGCTAGAGGTTTGGCCATCAAATTCACTCCGTTTTTAGCTAATAATTCACATTCGTTTAGGAAGCAGATCAATGAGATTTGTTTCTATCACAGCGTAATCATAATTCATTATCGTACTGAGAAACTACTGGGTTAGTTTATGTGCATAATGATGCTGAGCTGGCAGTTTCTTTGTCGAACTTAAAGATACCTCAGCAGCGCATACGTTTCAGAGCGTCGCTCAACAATTATGTGGATGTCTAACAGTATTCCCAGGAATCATTTTTGGCTTACGACCAAAGAGAATTTGAACGTTTAAAAAACAATATGGTCATGCTAGGTTTCTAGGTTTCATTCAGGAATCGAAATACATACCTTCCTAATTCGTAAAAATGTCTGGGATTTTACTATTGAATGAATTTGTGCGTAAATCACAAGTCATACATTAGATACAAGATTCAAAGATCGATGTTGACAAGGAGCACTTAGCTTCACATAATTACCATATCATCTTGAAGAATGGTTCACGAAAAAGATAGATCTAATACAACGTGTATAATTCACTATAATGTAACGTATTGTGGTGTTCATTACCCAGCCGCATTTAATGAACAGATACAGTTCTAGTGGCCAGCAAACAATAATGTACCCAATATTCGAATGCATGTCTCGACACTATGAACGGTAAGCATAGTTTCCGGGGACACGTTCCAAAGGAAACAAACATGTACAAAACGAATTTGTCAATTGCAGCCAACAGGGGAATGTGCATTTGTAGAAATAACGTGAGATAAATGTTTTAACGGGTGGTTCAGAGTAGGAAATATTTTGAAGGTAACTGTCAGATCACATGGAATGCTCCGTTGATGCCGTTGCATTCGAACCTCGTAGATTATTTGTTAGAAACCAGTAGCCATTATTGTTGTCGGGTAGTATATTTTATGGAGCAGACGTGATATATTCTCAGCCGTGTAATCCAAGCTTGCAACGCGTGTTCCATCTTTCGACATTTGTACATTTTAATTATCATAAACACAGTCATTAATGACCGAGTCTATTAGTCTTCACAGCAACCTGCGACGATATAGACATAATCTAAAACTTCCAACAATATAAAATGCTTTCATTATAATGCCTCGTGAGAAACTATCTTTATTCCTTCAAGGATGACGATGTGTCCATTGATGCACGTTTAGAAATCTACACAAGAAGTATGCTAATGTCGTCAACATAAACGCGCAGGATCTCAAAGACGGCCTATTCACCTTTGTATCTTCCACGGGAGCAATTTACTTGAGAACAAATACTGCTGTTTCAGACCGAAAAGGGATGACCTATTCTGGTCAATTCACCTCAGGTTTGATCTAATGCTCGAAATGTTTTTGATCATTATATTAATCAGTGGTGTTCACAAAGGACTGATAAATAATGTTTATAAAAATTTCGTGAACAAGCGAGGTGAAATCCTCAGATAATCAATATATAATGCTACGCAATCAAGTTGAGTCATTTGTGGTTCAACCATTTTTAACTCAAATATTATCAAGTTATATAATTTTACCTCTTGAATACCCGATCTAAACGTAACCGCTATCAACCCTGAAACCCACAGAATTGAAGAACGCCAGATTGTCAAACACATGAGAGTGAATAAGATAAAAAGCGATTATTTCAAAGGCGGACATGGCAACTACAGAGGCAGTCAGCAATGTGAACAGGTCTGTCATTACTTATCAAAGATTTGCATGCGATTTCGTCTCAACAGGTTTCCTTCATGCCTTGGTTGGATCAGATTGACCATGTCCGGCAAACAGATCGCAAGATTAGCACAAGATAACACGAACAAAAGTCAGCCTTACGGAGATTTCGTGATAAATCTTTCAACTCGCTTCGATTGAACCGCACGAAGATAGTCGACAAAGGAAGCGACGAAGGGTGCGAGAATTGTTTGAAGTGTGGCGCTCAACAATCAACTCCAATAACAAGCATATCCTGTTGGCTGCGACCTATGGACCAATGAGAAACCACCTATAGAGATGGCAAAATATGAACTCGCATGAGTGATGTCGAAAGGACAAGCACACCGTTTACCAACCAAAATTACTTTTCGAAGGTTTTGCTGACGATGTCATCTTGCTTGATGACAACAATTACGCAAACTCAGTGAAAACCATTCAATAGTTCTTTATCTCATCGATAGGCTGTTTCACATTTGTTTTCCCCAAAAAATCCACTTCTTTTCCGAAGTTGTGCGTTGAGCACGATATATTTCGCTAAATTTTAGTTGTGCAACTAATTTAGTGATGAAATCTCAAATAGTTATTCATAACTGAGCAATCGAAAGTCGATATTTACGCATTTATTTAATTATATTTCCGGGTAACACATTCATTCTTGGTAGATTGACAAGAAAGCATTACCATAATACTCACAATTATTGTGATCAGAATATTCTGGATTTTGTGGGGAATGTTTAAATTTATTACATGTTGAAATCTATCCGTTTTCCTATTATAGATCCAATCAACCCAGAAGGTGAGTTACACACGTACTTTAAGACAAACATCTCCAAATTTCCTCTTTATAATCTGTTCCAAACAAACCAATGCGGTATGGTCTTTAAACAGGGAATAGGATTACTTCAATCTCCGAATTACAATTCGATCGATAATGAGTTCGTGGAATGTGAATACAGGATAGGCGCGAAGCCACAGAAACGAATCCTGATCAGATTCAAACGTCTCGGTGCACGGGATGTCAATGCTCCCTTTGACGTATGATTTAACACGATATGGATCTCGTCACCAAGTTCACCCCACATCTCTTTCCTTGATTATCTTTCAGACTAAAAGCGATCAATGCCTAATTGAGATATCGCGACAACGCAATAGCGATGATCTCTTGGCGTACATTTCGGGTGAAAAATACTCATACACGAGAAGGATCGATACGAACAGCATCGTACTTCGTTCACGATCACCAATGGCTGACAAAGTCGGTTGTACGTTCGAAATCATCTACGAACAAGTGGATTGACCGATGGACTTCAATCACCTTCGAACAGTGTCTGCATAAGAAAGCAATTCACAAGCGCAGTATAAACACATCGTGCTATGCACATCCTTTTGCCTGCAAATACATGATTTATTTTGCGAAAATGCGTAAATTCACTGTAAATTCAACCATTAAGGAACATTGGGAGCCGAGTTTCGGAGGACTTTGCAGATATGGATGCTAGAATATAGATGTAGCTAATCCAAATTGATTCAAATACAGTTGAACTTCTAAAACACTCCTCTTCGCTATAATGATTCACAGGCAAATGTTGTTGAAAATGTGGGTCAAACACATCAATTTAAATGACAATTGCGATCTTGCGTGCATCAGCTGACACCAGTTTCTGTTCCGTAGTGTTTGAAAGCACGTCAGGATTTTAGCTCAGAGTTGGCGTGAGTTGAGAAACCTTTGTGTCAGTATCACATTATGGTGACAAAACCTATCAAAAATGTCACATTCTGGAACCTTAGAGAAATGCTTGAATATATACTAACAAGTTCACAATTATTTGGGTAAAATACACACAATCTCCAGGACAGTATTCCTCCCAGCAAATATCGAGCAATAATCACAGTAGAAATATCAATTATGTAGAGAGACGAACACATAGTTGTGTATATTCTCTTTGTCTATGCCATCAGATAAATTCACAGTCAGACTTTTGATCAACAAGATAGAGAGATCGCTTCAATCACAATCCACAGTTAACAAAGTGTTGTCGATGCTTAAAATCGATTTTGATTAAGGATGACATTTACACAAGGATTATGAGCTGAGTATGAGCTTGGGGAAAAGCATTTAGATTAGTGTTGAGTGTTGGTCACGTTCATGGATAAGTTGCGTTATGTTAGTTGATTGTTACGGATTTGCTGTAGTATATAAATAAACGTTATTTTCGTGTGTTGTCCGACATATGAGCACACAAATCACATTTGAGTGAGATTAGACTCATATTATTGTGCGAAGGATCTTTATTCTCACGCTTTTGTATAAACCGACACGTTGTCACTTGTAACTGCTGTTTGCACTCTACAACGAGTTCAGATAACTCGTGGCGTGATAAGAATTTTGAAATTGTGAAAACAGAAAAGCGACCATTAAATTCGATTGAGAGAAACAACTTTTCTGGTCACATGGTTATTCACAAACCAAAAAATGTGCCTGCCACTGCACAGGCTAAGATCCGGGTGTATACGTCTTTCATGCCTTTATGATTTATAGGATAAAATATTTGCTGTTTAAAGGGCCGAAACCGTTTTTCTAAGCCATTCTTGTATTACTAGACTGACAGATATTGACGCCTAGACGATATTGTTTATTGGGACATCGTATGTACTTTTAGCGAAGATGATCCTATTACAGGTAATGTTTCCAGAGAAACGCCTTGATCAATTCCTCTTTGTATTCAGAATATTCAGTAAATAAAATGGTTTGTTATGAAAGTGATGCAGCGCCAATACTAAAAGATTCCAAACTTTTGAATGCATTTCACGATTCCAGATTCAAGAATTTATGGTCACAAAAAAGCACATAGCTTCACAATTAACATATCATAGTAAATATTCGTCCAATAAGAGTTATAAAAAACAATTATATGATGTCACTGGAGTCAAGTGATATGCTTACCCTGAGTCAATACACAGGCATCGTCAAATCGTTATGTAAAATATAAGTGTACACGTTTCGAGTGAATGTTTGGATACAGGGAGAGGTGATAATTGCATCGGGAAGAGCATTCCACAGGAAACAGACACGTACCGAATAGAAATATCGGCGACAGTTAGTACGGGAATGGGGAATTTGTAGTGCCGCTGATTGGCTACGTGTAATTTGAACAAATGTTTAAGTGGATGGTCTGGAATATTCAATATTTTGTATGTATTGATAACTTCAATCCGAAGTCTACGTTGAAGGGGAGTGTTGAGCTTCAGCTTTTTCAACCTTTCTTCGTATGTAAGGTCTCAAAAACTACGCACGAGTTTAGTTGCACGATGATATATCCTGTCAATCAAGAATATATATTTTTTCATTCACGGAGTCCATGCTTGCGATGCATGTTCCATTGTGGGAATTAAGTAGATCTTCATGATATTTGGCAACGTTACAGGCTTAAAGGTTCTGAAGATCCGTCGCAGCATACTTAGAAGCTTTGAAGCACGTTTGCCAATGACCTCACAATGTACGCTGTTTTTAGGCTTCCACATATCCAGACTCCAATATACTTCTCCGATTCGGTCTAGCTCAAAATCGTCTGCCCAAAGTGATATTCGTACTGAAATGGCTTACTGTGGAGTGGCTGTCAGCGTGAATACTCATTGTTCAATCAGAATGCAGTAGCTGTCAGTGTATCTATCTCTGTATTCTAATTCCCATGAATGATTCATATGTTTGTTGACGTGTAGTTAATACACATGTGTCGCTCTGATCATGACTTTTCTACATGGTGACGAGGGTGATCGACGAGAAAACTTCGGATAAAACTGACAACTCCCGTTTTAGCGGCTTTAATGTTCGACCACCTGCAACACTCTCAATGGAAGGTTATGAAGGTTTGTCAGAGAGACGGAAACTGTGGAAGCAACAATTTACCGATAAAGCGCATCAAATGGCTACACTGACGAATGCGCTTGGTGATCAGGCGACGAAGTTCAAACAGTGTTTCAACGTTGATGAGATCGAAGACGCAAACGACTGGGAAACAGTCTTCGCGAAGCTCGAAAAACATTGCTTCGGTCAAGTGAACAAGAGATGTAAACTCTGGAAGCAACAGTTTAGCGACTTGCATTTTTGAAAACTGAACGGCAGTTTATTTCTAACTGACGATTCGTGTAGCGAATCTGAATCACTTTGCATTTTTACGCAGTCTGCATTTGATTTTATCCGCATCCAAAGTTTAACATCATCCGCGGAAAGGGCTACCTTGCATGAGAGCGTCTCAAGTAAATCATTGATGTAAACTAAGAAAAGCACTGGTCCGAGGACGGAACCTTGCGGTACAGCAGCGGAGGTATCAATGGCTCGTGATTGTACCCCATTAACTCGAACGGTTGCCTTGCGCCTATTGAGATAGCTTTCGAACAATACGAGTAGCTGCCCGTCAATACCAATCTGTTTCAGCTTTTGTAGCAACAGGAAGTGATCAACTCTGTCGAAAGCTTTCGACATATCCAGATAGCACGCGTGAACACTGTCTCCTGCGTCAACTGTTTGGGTCCAATCGTTTAATACCGTCAGCAAGTTTGTCAAGCATGAGCGAGCTCTACGAAACCCATGCTGGGCGACAGATAGTATATTTTGTGATTCCAAGTGATGAACTATATTTTCCGTCACTATGCGCTCCATAACTTTGGATATCACGGGGAGTAGGGTGACAGGACGGTAGTTCGCGGGATCTGAACGGCTACAACCCTTATAAATTGGTGAAATTACCCTTGCCTTCCCCCTAATATAACTGCGAGATTCGCAAAAGATTTCACGGACGAGTTCAACAATACAACCCCACTTGAATCTGCTTCAGAAAACTGGGAATTGGTAAAAATCTGCATATGCGAGTCGCACTTTCCACTTTCGGTCCGAAGAAAGCTCGAACGAGCGACTGGTTCGGAGCAAACGCTTCTGAGATGACTACTGTGCTGGATGGGAAACACTCAGCATTCTTGAGGTTCAAAGGTATGCCAACAGATGAAAACTTACGTCTTCTAAGAGCAGCTAGAAATAAGGTCCAACAGACTGCAAGGCGTTGTGCAAACGACTATTGGACTGAAGTTAGCCTCAATATCCAAAAAGCTGCGGATACCGGCAATTTTCACGGTATGTATGATGAGATCAAGAGAGCCATTGGCCCAAACAAACTTAAAACGGCTCCCATTAAGTCTTTATCTGGTAAGCCGATTGTCGACAAAACTCAACAGATGGAAAGATGAGTAGAGCACTACTCCTCCCTCTACTCTTGGGACAGTACGGTTCTACCGCAAGCACTTGAAAATGTCAAACGGTTGCCGACCATTGAATATCTAGATACCCCTCCTACTCTTGATGAGCTCAATAAGGCAATCGACCGCTTAGCGAATGGGAAGGCCCCTGGTGACGACGGAATTCCACCTGAGCTCATCAAATGCGGTAGAGCAGCATTATTACAGCCTCTTCACCATTTGCTTCTTCAGTGCTGGCAGGAGGGGGGTGTCACACAAGAGATGCGAGACACAAAGATCATCACGCTATTTAAGAACAAGAGTGACAGAGGCGACTGCAACAATTACAGAGGAATCTTCTTTGTGAATGTGGTATTGGGTGATTTCAATGCCAGAGTTGGTGCAGATTACAAGTCTTGGCAAAACTGTCTCGGAAGGTTCGGTGTAGGTAAAACCAATGAAAATGGGCAACGCCTTTTAGAATTGTGCACACAGTTCAATCTTTGTGTCAGTAACACTTTCTTTCAAACAAAACCACAGCATAAATCTGTTGGAAGCATCCTCGCTCTAAGCATTGGCATCAGCTTGATCATATTCTCGTTAAGCGTACTAATATAGGAAGCGTGCTCCTCACCAGATCATATCAAAGCGCAGACTGCGACACTGATCATTCACTGGTCTGTGCAAAACTGGAGCTCCCCCACACGAGATTTCACCGCACCAAATTGTCTGCTAAGCCTAGGATAGACGTCACTCGCATGTGCGAACCTAATCTAACTGCGAGATTCGCAAAAGCCTTCACGGACGAGTTCAACAAGACAACCCCACTTGAATCTGCTTCAGAAAACTGGGAATTGATAAAAAGCTGCATATGCCGAGTCGCACTTTCCACTTTCGGTCCGAAGAAACCTCGAACGAGCGACTGGTTCAAAGCAAACGCTTCTGAGATGAGTGCTGTGCTGGATGAGAAACGCTCAGCATTCTTGAGGTTCAAAGTTATGCCACAAGATGAAAACTTACGTCTTCTAAGAGCAGCAAGAAATAAGGTCCAACAGACTGCAAGGCGTTATGCAAACGACTATTGGACTGAAGTTAGCCTCAATATCCAAAAAGCTGCGGATACCGGCAATTTTCACGGTATGTATGATGAGATCAAGAGAGCCGTTGGCCCAAACAAACTTAAAACGGCTCCCATTAAGTCTTTATCTGGTAAGCCGATTGTCGACAAAACTCAACAGATGGAAAGATGAGTAGAGCACTACTCCTCCCTCTACTCTTGGGACAGTACGGTTCTACCGCAAGCACTTGAAAATGTCAAACGGTTGCCGACCATTGAATATCTAGATACCCCTCCTACTCTTGATGAGCTCAATAAGGCAATCGACCGCTTAGCGAACGGGAAGGCCCCTTGTGACGACGGAATTCCACCTGAGCTCATCAAATGCGGTAGAGCAGCATTATTACAGCCTCTTCACCATTTGCTTCTTCAGTGCTGGCAGGAGGGGGGTGTCCCACAAGAGATGCGAGACACAAAGATCATCACGCTATTTAAGAATAAGGGTGACAGAGGCGACTGCAACAATTACAGAGGAATCTTCTTTGTGAATGTGGTATTGGGTGATTTCAATGCCAGAGTTGGTGCAGATTACAAGTCTTGGCAAAACTGTCTCGGAAGGTTCGGTGTAGGTAAAACCAATGAAAATGGGCAACGCCTTTTAGAATTGTGCACACAGTTCAATCTTTGTGTCAGTAACACTTTCTTTCAAACAAAATCACAGCATAAAGTCTCTTGGAAGCATCCTCGCTCTAAGCATTGGCATCAGCTTGATCATATTCTCGTTAAGCGTACTAATATAGGAAGCGTGCTCCTCACCAGATCATATCAAAGCGCAGACTGCGACACTGATCATTCACTGGTCTGTGCAAAACTGAAGCTCCTCCACACGAGATTTCACCGCACCAAATTGTCTGCTAAGCCTAGGATAGACGTCACTCGCATGTGCGAACCTAATCTAACTGCGAGATTCTCAAAAGCCTTCACGGACGAGTTCAACAAGACAACCCCACTTGAATCTGCTTCAGAAAACTGGGAATTGATAAAAAGCTGCATATGCCGAGTCGCACTTTCCACTTTCGGTCCGAAGAAACCTCGAACGAGCGACTGGTTCAAAGCAAACGCTTCTGAGATGAGTGCTGTGCTGGATGAGAAACGCTCAGCATTCTGAGGTTCAAAGTTATGCCACAAGATGAAAACTTACGTCTTCTAAGAGCAGCAAGAAATAAGGTCCAACAGACTGCAAGGCGTTATGCAAACGACTATTGGACTGAAGTTAGCCTCAATATCCAAAAAGCTGCGGATACCGGCAATTTTCACGGTATGTATGATGGGATCAAGAGAGCCATTGGCCCAAACAAACTTAAAACGGCTCCCATTAAGTCTTTATCTGGTAAGCCGATTGTCGACAAAACTCAAAAGATGGAAAGCTGAGTAGAGCATACTCCTCCCTCTACTCTTGGGACAGTTACGAGTTCTACCGCAAGAACTGAAAATGTCCCAACGGGTTGCCGACATTGAATATCTAGATACCCCTCCTACTCTTGATGAGCTCAATAAGGCAATCGACCGCTTAGCAAACGGGAAGGCCCCTTGTGACGACGGAATTCCACCTGAGCTCATCAAATGCGGTAGAGAAGCATTATTACAGCCTCTTCACCATTTGCTTCTTCAGTGCTGGCAGGAGGAGGGTGTCACACAAGAGATGCGAGACACAAAGATCATCACGCTATTTAAGAACAAGGGTGACAGAGGCGACTGCAACAATTACAGAGGAATCTCCTTTGTGAATGTGGTATTGGGTGATTTCAATGCCAGAGTTGGTGCAGATTACAAGTCTTGGCAAAACTGTCTCGGAAGGTTCGGTGTAGGTAAAACCAATGAAAATGGGCAACGCCTTTTAGAATTGTGCACACAGTTCAATCTTTGTGTCAGTAACACTTTCTTTCAAACAAAACCACAGCATAAATCTGTTGGAAGCATCCTCGCTCTAAGCATTGGCATCAGCTTGATCATATTCTCGTTAAGCGTACTAATATAGGAAGCGTGCTCCTCACCAGATCATGTCAAAGCGCAGACTGCGACACTGATCATTCACTGGTCTGTGCAAAACTGGAGCTCCCCCACACGAGATTTCACCGCACCAAATTGTCTGCTAAGCCTAGGATAGACGTCACTCGCATGTGCGAACCTAATCTAACTGCGAGATTCGCAAAAGCCTTCACGGACTAGTTCAACAAGACAACCCCACTTGAATCTGCTTCAGAAAACTTGGAATCGATTAAAAGCTGCATATGCCGAGTCGCACTTTCCACTTTCGGTCCGAAGAAACCTCGAACGAGCGACTGGTTCAAAGCAAACGCTTCTGAGATGAGTGCTGTGCTGGATGAGAAACGCTCAGCATTCTTGAGGTTCAAAGTTATGCCACAAGATGAAAACTTACGTCTTCTAAGAGCAGCTAGAAATATGGTCCAACAGACTGCAAGGAGTTGTGCAAACGATTATTGGACAAATTGTTTGCTGAAGTCTTACAGATCCGGCTGCAAGTTTTAGCTGATAGAATTTACTGCGAATCACAATGTTGCTTCCGCAAGGAAAGAACAACCGTTGACATGATCTTCTCCCTGAGACAACTTCAAGAAAAGTGTGGAGAACATCGTATGCCATTATACGCTGTTTTTGTTGATTTAACTAAGGCATTCGACTACGTCAGCAGGGAGGGTCTTTTCAAAATGCTTGATCTGATAGGCTGCCTCCCAAGGCTTCTGAGACTCGTTATTTCATTAAACTCAGGCATGAATGGCTCAGTCCATTTTAACGGTCGAAGTTCAGAAGCATTTGAAATTCGCCGAGGCGTCAAACAAGGGTGTGTTCCTGCTCCCACGCTGTTCGGCATTTTCTTTGCTCTGCTTCTGAAGCATACTTTTAAGACGAGAACAGAAGGCATTTACATACGCACGCGAAGTGATAGCAAGCTTCTCAACCTGAACCGGTTGAGAGCACGAACCAAAATACGGGATGTGATAATCCGTGACCTGTTGTTTGCCGCGATGCAGCCTTTATTGCTCACTCCCGAGAGAAAGCCAGTCGCTAATGGACTGTTTTCGTCGGCATGCAAAGACGTTGGTCCAACAATCAGCATGAGCAAGACCAAATCCTTGGTCAAGGGACTGTCGCCGCCAATCATCACTGTTGGAAACTGTCAGCTCGAACCAGTACATCATTTCACATATTTGGTTTAACCATTGCGGATAACCTCTCGCTAGACACGGAGATTGATAAGCGGATTGGCAGAGCAGCTGTCATTTTGTCCCGATTGAACTCTCGTGTTTGGGGTAACCGCAAGCTGACTGTAAAGACAAAGATGATGGTATACAGCGCGTGCGTACTAAATGCTTTACTATACGGCAGTGAAACCTGGGCCACCCACGCAAGACACGAACGGAAGCTGAATGCTTTCCATCTACGAAGCATCCGTCGTATCTTGAACATATCGTGGATGGACAGAGTGACTAACGCTGAAGTGCTTTCAAAAGCTGGTCTACAGAGCATGTTTGACCTATTAGGTCAGCGCCGCCTGCGGTGGCTTGGTCATGTCCATAGAATGGAAAATGGTCGTATTCCGAAAGATCTACTCTACGGTGAGTTGCAATTAGGAATTCGACCATTGGGCAGACCGCACTTGCTGTACAAAGATGTTTGCAAAAGAGATATGAAATCTCTTGACATTGACCCCGCAAGCTGGGAAGAACTTGCTCTTGACCGCTCACTTTGGAGGCATTGTGTAAAGCGTCGACTGCAAGCCGGGGAGGAGCAAATACAGCTCCTGGCTGCTGAACGCAGATCACGCCGCCGGCGTGAAACTAATGCAACAGAACAGAGTTCTGACTATCGTTGCAAGCGCTGCGGGAGAGATGGTTCCTCCCAAATCGGACTGTTTAGTCATTCAAAATGTTGCAAAACATGTATTTTTGCGATGTGATGTACATCCATGGTCGACATCGACCGACGGAGGCCAACAACAACAACAACAACAACAAGTTGAGTACGTGTCAAAGATGTAGGGACTCGTGTTAATGGATATATTACATCACCGATTCCGATAGCTTCGATCGACATCCGTTTTTGTTTTGGAGCAGGAGTCCCAGCATCACTGTGCTCAGTACCAACAGGTCCGGAAACTTCCACGATAGAGCAGGTTTTCAGGTGTTTACTGACAATTTTGATCTCTCGTGAAACTTTGTATCGATACAGTTTCCAGTTGGTAAGCACGGTCTTCACCATAGTGGTGGTCAAAAGTGTCAGTTTGAGGGGTCGTGGACCATTACCTTCGAAATTCGATGACTTTGGGATACGGAACGTATCGATAACCGTTACATTGGTGGTTTGGATAGCATTACTGATAAATCTCTAATGTTTCAGGTCGTGGTTGGATTTACACTTTGTATCTGAATCGGTGGCATCTTCTGGGACATTTAAGAGAATAAGAGTGCGCTTGTTGCGATCGCTTGCTTTATTTGGGTTACCTTTCGGTGGCAATTTTGCCCGTTCCGACCAAGGCATATCAAGAAATACACGAGATGTATTTTCCATGCCGTCTCGTAGCAAGTATGTCGACAGAAGTACATCTTCTAAATCCTTCACATTTTGCACTACTACCTTGAGCAACCGCGGCTTATCTTGGTGTAGCGCTTTGGGAGGACGACTCAAGCGAATCAACGAAGCCGGGTGGATCGCTTTGAGATTCATGCGAGTGCACAGTTTCAACCAATCAGACAAATCATTCTGAAGTCTATTCGAAAATAACGTCTCAGTCGACTCTGGCACGTTGGTGCAAATAACACTAAGAGAAATTCCTTTCGAGGCAACTTTCGCTAATAGGGCCTTCGATGTGAACGTTTTCGGCTTTAAGACGCTTTTAACACTCTGCTGGGTGCTGTGCTGCAAGAATTCAACCTTTTCCATCGATTGGTTTGGTGGTAAAGTTGAGTATGATGGATTATCTACCGGCTCTTCGGCAGTAACGACGGGTAACGACGGTGTCTTTATGACGTTTATTATCAGTTCATTTAGTTTTTGTATACTGGATTCCATTCCATTTAGACGCGTCTCAATATAATATTCAGGGGTTTTCGTCGCCGAGGCTGACGGTGTTGATTTGGCCTTGCAAACCAGACAAACATAACAAACACCAGGGCAATTATCTCCATTAATAATCGATACTAAATCCGAGGTCAGCGATTTGTTTACCACTTTTCCACTGTTTCAAGGCTCACTGAAACTGATCTTACTGTCTCCACCTGACGATGACAAACAGCGTCGACTGCAAGCCGGGGAGGAGCAAATGCAGCTCCTGGCTGCTGAACGCAGATCACGCCGCCGGCGTGCAACTGATGCAATACAACAGAGTTCTGACTATCGTTGCAAGCGTTGCGGGAGAGATTGTTCCTCCCGAATCGGACTGTTTAGTCATTCAAAAAGTTGCAAAAATGAAATTCATGCGATGTGATTCACATCCATGTTCGAAATCGACCGACGGAGGCCAACAACAACAACCCCTGTCTTCCACTCTGTTGGCACCACTCCTCCGGCTTGGGAATGTTGGAACAATTGGCATTGCGTTTCACACAGCTGCTGGTCACAGCATTTTAGTAGTGCTGGTGTTATACCTTTAGCTCCATGATATTTCATAGGTTTCAGTCGACATAAGTGTCTTCGTATAATCGCTGAATTAATCTCAATATCATTCAGTTAATGAGATATAATCGATGTCGTAATTTCGCATTCGCCCTAACCGTTATCGAGCTACACACTTTCGCATGAAATTGAGCGAGGGTATCAGCGGTTTCCTTTGCTGTGACTGGTAATCCATTCTCAGAAATAACAGGAAAAACTCCTGGTTTCACACTGTACCGAACATTGACAATCCGATAGAGAAGGTTACAGTTTTCTTCCATTTTCATAGACAGAGAGCAATGTTAATATTGCTTGTCCTCTTTGACCAGATCATTCACTTTGTTACGAATTTTACAAGATTGCTACCAAGAGGCATCAGTTCTGGTCTTTCGTTGTTCAGTCCAAACAAAGTTTCGTTTCCCAAGTCAATTTGTGTGTGACTGGGAAGCTTAAATTGGAAGTCAATTGCGCGTCGTTCATCAACAAATCGCGAGTTGTGATCTATTTTTCACTGCAGTATTTTCGTGAGAGAACTGCATTGTGTTTCGGTTCCGTTCTGATCAAGTTCCTTCCAATTTACTAGCCCAAGCGCTCCACGTAGACCCGCGTAGTTGATCTTTCTGAATTGTTTGGCGGACGCACAAACTCGTCTAGCACTGAAAACAAACTCGAAGGCTAGCACCAGATGATTACTTCGACCGGGGGCGCAATGTAGTTAACACCCTTAACTGCTGTTTTCTCGGAAGTATAGATGAGATACAAAATGGATGGGAACTCTGTTCCTATTCTATGAGTAAAGTCAAACACATGATTATGCAGTGGAATTATGTCGATCACCTCACGAAATTTGTCATTAAATGTGTGTAGAGGGTGATCGGATCTGGTAAAGAGATGAGAAATATTGATGTTTCCCTTGAGAATTAATTGCGAACTACGCTCCTCTCAGGCGTAATTTAGCGCTTGTAATAACCTGTCATTTTGAGTATCATTCTAGGCTGTGGGGTGATATATGATTCCAAGAATGCAATCGTCCTGTGACACATTCGTGAGACTGTACAAGAGGGTATTTTTGAAATCAAGGTTTGAATCGTGAATTTTCATGCACTGAAGCCGTTCGTGACAGAATTTTGGGAACAGATATTTTCGGCTATAAATGACCATTGTTTGATCCCGCCTATTCGGTGCTTTTGACCGTTTCCACCAAGGTACGTCAGCATATATACGGTTAGGTAAATCACTTTGCGTTCGGAGCAAATACGATAATAGTTGGACATTTTCCATGTCCTTTCCGTTGGCGAAAGTGACTTTTAGAAGACCTGGTCTATCTTGATTCGGGGATTTCGAATGACGAATTATTCGAGTTAGCGACACGGGGTGTATACTATCTAGGCCGATTCGATAACAAATGCCGAACCGGTTTTCACGGTCATGCTTTTGCCTTTTTTGAATGAGAGTCACATCTGACTTAGGAGCATATTACACTTAACTTTTTTATGCGATTTATCGAATTTTTTGCTCCCTGTGATATGGAAACGTTTTGCTTTGAACTTCCTCTTTTGCCTGAGGTTTTGGTTTCAGTTATAACGCCGAACAATTATCACCTTTAGTCATCATCTGGGCAAATGTTAGCCTGCTACAATGAGACGCGTTCACTTGGAGCTCTTTGGACGTAACCTCTGAGTCTGGAATCGTTGGTACATTATTGACTTTTTTCAACAGTTCCCTCAAATGATAAAGTTCGTATTGCTTTTTGTTATCTTGATCATCCTCTGCTTCGGGTTGAATCGCTGGGACAATTTTATCCATCAAGAGTGTTTTTAGACTTTCCTCAATTATTCGATAATTATTCTCTAAAATTTCTAACCGAGGCTCAAGCCTTGCCTCATAGACAGCTTTGTGTGGATTGTCGCCAGACTGTTCTGTTTGACATGAAGTGCATATGTAACAGACACTAGAAAAATCCACGTTGTTGATCATCGATGCCACTTTTTCTGCTTTATCACAATTGCCATGTATTTTGCTCAGGCAGCCGAAAGATTTGACGACATGAGATCAAGCGCTTACCCTTTTGTTGCAAATTTGTCACACATCACATGCAGCCTTCTTTGTCTGAGTTTCGAGGTCAGCCTGCCTGTCATTGTTCAAATCTAGTGAGGGGTAAATCAGTGCAGTTATTGATCGATCGATAACTAGCGGTGGAGTGAATGCGTCGGATCGAAGTTAAGGGACCCAGGCGATAAAGAGCGAACGAGGTAGGATAAAACTGTTGCGATTTCACGATTTTCGATCTCACAGATTTTAAAAGAATATCGGTCGATTCGGAGTGATTTGCTCTCCTCGACGGTATTTGAACAGAAACAATATTCCAAAGTACCGGGTCTGTTGCACGCGTGGGTAATTTTGGTTATAATTCGAGAATTTGGATTTTCAAAAATTCAACTTGCGCGAACTTGAATCTGGTATAATACAAACGAGTGAATTGAGCTGAGTTCAATGATATCTGAACCGTTCAGTTCAGAAGAGCGAGTGAGGAAATAGATGCAAAAGCATGAGAGCACAGATCTATGCGACCTCACAGCACGTGTTCAATCACCAATCCTGGCCTAGCGATACGACTACAAATCCTCCCGTTAAGACAGCTGGAAACTCGAATAGAGATTTTGGAAAATTGCTATCGGAAACTTGAGAAAACATTTAAACCGCTTTTGGTAGATACAGTTGCCAACGCAATTAGACCCGAAATAAATGTTGCTCAAAACAAAAAGGAAAAGAAAAATATACCAATAACTGCTCCCTTAAATGAATGTGGTGATAGCTCATCGGGAGGTAATAAAGATGGACTTACCGAACCATGTTTACCTATGTCCTCATCTGATGAAATTGAAAACACTTTGTCCAGAACTTCTCGTCGTATAGTTGCTAGATCCGAGCTCCATAAAAAAGCAATGTTACCGCTCATTCTACTAAGACAGATATCGCTCTTAGCGTAATCTGCACAAATATCCAGGAATCGACAGAATCACTTTTTCAGCAAAAAAGCACATGAGCTGAAGGAATAAACTAAGCTATGTACACACATGGGCTTGAAAGCTTCGGCACCTACATCGGCGACGCACTTAACTCGGCATAAAGGCTCCTCACACGTAGACAGGCCGCGCCTATTAAGAGTGACATTGCAAAATAAATCAGAAATGGAAAAAGTCATCCTCTATGCGTATCAACTCAGTGCTTGTCCCGGTTTGACCTGCCGAGTCCAAGCCGACATACTCTGGTGGGAAAGGAAAGGACAATCCACTTGTCCAGACCAGTCTACATCACGTAGTTCAATATTCCTTGGTGTCCCCGAAAGTGTTGATGTATTATCAGCATCGGAATCAAAGCAACTTGATTTGAAGCAATGGTTATACATTGACAATGCTATTGGATCTCGTGATTCCATTGTCGTAGACACTTTTAGAATAGCTGGATCCTTTAATTACAAAGCTAATGGGCCCATTCCTCTGAAAATAACTGTTCTTACGACTGAAATGGCTATCGCTATGAATACCGACTGGAAATCTAACCGCTCAAATCTTCCACCAGACGTGAGACTAAGGGTGCCCAGCTTGTTTCCTCAGTGAAACCCAGAGAACTATCGCAAACATAGCCTGATTGCAATCTTGTTACTGACAGTCAAAATGTTACCCTAAAAAACGAGAAGGGTTCGACTGATCGCGCATCGGACCAATAGCTACAAGATTCAAGATTCAAGATTCAAGAATTTATGGTCACAAAAAGCACATAGCTTCACAATTACCATATCATAGTAAATATACATTCAGGAAATAGGTATAAAATAAACATGTAATGTCAAGTATAGTCAAGTTGTATAGTTACCATGAATCAATACGCAGGTGTCGTCAAATCGTTATGCAACAAAGAAGTATCCAAATTTCGAATAAACGTTCCGATGCTGGGAGAGATGACAAGAGTTTCGGGTAGGGAATTCCAAAGGAAACAGACACGTACACAATAAAATTATCGGCGACAGCTGATACGGGAGTGGGGAATTTGCAGTGTCGCTGAGTGGCTGCGTGTATGACGTGAATCACGGTATTCGAATAAATGTTTTAAGGGATGATGTGGGGTATTCAATATTTTATCTGTCAGTATCACATCGCTTCGAAGGCTTCTTTGGAGGGGAGTGGGGAGCCTCAGTTTTTTCAATCGTTCCTCGTACGCTAGTTCACGGAAACCTCTTACGAGTTTGGTTGCGCGATGGTATATTTTGTCAAGCAATATTATATCCCTTTTCAACCACGGAGTCCAAGCTTGTGATGCATGTTCCATGGTTGGAATTATATAGGCGTTCATGATGGTGGGCAAAGTTCCAGGCGAGAAGGTTTTGAAGATCCGTCGCAGCATACCTAGAAGCTTCGAAGCACGCTTGTAGATAATCTCACAATGCGGGCTGTTCTTCAGACTGCCGCATACCTAGACTCCAAGATCCCTTTCCGATTCTGTCCAGCTCAAAAAAGTCTGCCCAAAGTGATACTGGTACTGGAATGGCTTACCAAATTGTAGCACCTTGCATTTTTGGATATTGAATGGCAAATTATTCCGTACCGACCATTCGTGTAGAGCATCTAGATCACGTTGCAGCTGTACACAGTCCGCAATGATTTTTATCCGGGTCCAAAGTTTAATGTCATCAGCGAAAAGAATCACCTTGCATGCGAGCGTCTCCGGTAAGTCGTTGATGTAAGCCAAGAAAAGTACTGGCCCGAGGACTGAACCTTGCGGTACGCCACTAGAGGCATCAATAGCCTGTGATAGTACCCCGTTGATTCGAACGATCGCCTTACGCCCATTGAGGTAACTTTCAAGCCATATGAGTAGCTGTCCGCTGATACCCATCTGCTTCAGCTTTTGTAATAGTCGAAAGTGATCAACTCGATCGAAAGCTTTAGACATGTCCAGATAACAAGCGTGGATGCTAGCTCCTTCGTCAACCGCCTGGGTCCAGTCATTTAAAACCGTCAACAAATTTGTCAAGCATGAGCGAGATTTACGAAAACCATGCTGTGCTGCAGATAGCATATTTTGTGATTCCAGGTGATGAACTATATTTTCTGTCACTATCCGCTCTAGAACTTTGGATATTACAGGAAGTAGGGTGACAGGACGGTAGTTTGCCGGATCTGAACGTCTACCGCCTTTGTAGATAGGTGAAATTACCCCTGTCTTCCACTCTGTTGGCACCACTCCTTCAATTAGAGAATGTGTAAACAATTCACATAAAGGTTCACACAGCTGCTGTTCGCATGATTTTAGTATAGTCGGAGTGATTCCATCCGCTCCAGGGGATTTCTTAGGGTTCATTCGACACAAATGTCGTTGTATAATCCCTGGATTTATCTCGATCTCAGTCAGCTGTTGCGTCACTGTTGATGGCGGTAATTCTTCAGTCAATTGACTCGCTAATGGACTAAATACTTTAGCATAAAATTGAGCGAGAGCATCAGCTGTATCCGACATTGTGTAAGATAAATACGATCAAAAGCATATATACAAATGCTCAGTGTTTAACTAACAAATTAGCTGAAATATGTGAGCTATTTGATAGACTTTCATCCGATTTGTTTGCGGTTACAGAGATTTGGTTTCAGCCATGTATAACCAATGCTGAGCTTTTGATTCGGAAAATGTCACTACTCCGTCGCAATCGAATATCAGGTGGTGTAGTTGCAGTCTACTATCACGAACGTTTAGCGCAGTGTAACGTCATCGATCATCCTGACCTCAGCCTTCCTTATTGTTGTTGTTGGCCTCCCTTGGTCGATGTCAACCATGGCTGTACATCACAATCGAATGAATTTTCATGTTCTACAGCTTTTTGAATAACTAAACAGTCCGATTCGGGAGGAACAATCTCTCCCGCAGCGCTTGCAACGATGGTTAGAACTCTGTTGTAGGTTGTCATTTACACACCGGCGGCGTGATCGGCTTTCAGCAGACGAGAGCTGTATCTGCTCATCCCCAGCTTGCAGACGACGGTTTACACAATGCCTCCAAAGTAAGCGGTCAATAGCAAGTTCTTCCCAGCTCGCGTGGACAATGCCAAGAGCTTTCATGTCTCTTTTGCAAACGTCTTTGTACAGCAAGTGCGGTCTGCCCGAAGGTTGACTTCCTAATTGCAACTCACCATAGAGTATATCTTCCGGAATACGACCATTTTTCATTCTGTAGACATGACAAGCCACCACAGGCGTCGCAGTCGCAATAGGGTGAACATGCTCTGTAGACCACATTTGGAAAGCACTTCAGCGTTAGTCACTATGTCCATCCACGATATGTTCAAGATACGACGGATGCTTCGTAGATGGAAAGCATTCAGCTTTCGTTCGTGTCTTGCGTGGGTGGTTCAGGTTTCACTGACTTTCAGTGAAGCATTTAGTACGCACGCGCTGTACACCATCATCTTCGTCTTCACAGTCAGCTTGCGGTTACACCAAAAACGAGAGTTCAATCGGGACAATATGACAGCTGCTCTGCCAATCCGCTTATCAATCTCCGTGTCTAGAGAGGTTATCCGCAAGGGTTGAACCAACATATGTGAAATGATGTACTGGCTCAAGCTGACAGTTTCCAACAGTGATGATTGGAGGTGGTATAGTCCATTGACCAAGGACTTTGGTCTTGCTCATGCTGATTGTTAGCCCAACGTCTTTGCATGCCGACTAAAAACAGTCAATTAGCGACAGTAGGTTCTCTTGTGAGTGAGTAATAAAGGCTGCATCGTCGGCAAACAACAGGTCAAGGATTATCACACCCCGTAATTGGTTTGTGCTCTCAACCGGTTCAGGTTAAAAAGCCTGCTATCACTTCGCGTGCGTATGTAAATGCCTTATGTCCTCATCCTAAAAGCGTGCTTCAGAAGCAGAGTAAAGAAAATGCCGAACAGTGTGGGAGCAAGAACACACCCTTGATTGACGCCTCGGCGAATTTCAAATGCTTCTGAACTTCAACCGTTAAAATGGACTGAGCCTGTCATGCCTGAGTGGAACGAAATAACGAGTCTCAGCAGCCTTGGGGGCAGCCTATCAGATCAAGTATTTTGAAAAGACCCTCCCCGCTGACGTAGTCGAATGTCTTAGTTAAATCAACAAAAACAGCGTATAAAGGCATACGCTGTTCCCGACACTTTTCTTGAAATTGTCTCAGGGAGAAGATCATGTCAATGGTTGATCTTCCGTTGCGGAAGCCACATTGAGATTCGGAGTAAATTCTATACGCTAAAACTTGTAGCCGAATCTGTAAGACTTTAGCGAACAATTTTCTTACAACATTCAGAAGGGAGATTCCTCTTTAATTGTCGCAGTTTCCCCTGTCACCATTATTCTTAAATAGCGTGATGATATTTGTGTCTCACATCTCTTGTGGGTTCGTAATAATAAAGATCATCATCATCATTGTTATCAATTTCAGCAACATCATCACCATGTTCATCATACTTCTCCACTTGCTCCTCCTCATCTCTTTCATTATGTCCATCATGTTCAACATGTACGCGTCTCGTATAGCAAAGAATAATATCTAGGTCCTACTGCATATAAACCCGCCTCCTCAGGAATTGTTTTAGGCGTGATATATGGATGTGAACAACACAGTGTTAGCTATAAATAGTATACAACAATTTGTTCACGTAGAAATTTTACAAAAGTTGCTTAAATTCAAGTGAAGATTATGTCATGAAGACAAATGTTTGTATAAATTTTATTTTAGGAGGGTCGATTCAAAATCCACACCAAAAAATTAAATGTAATAAACTTCACTTTCTCTTATCTTATAACACCCGGAATCACTTTAATCTACATTTTGTACGCCTTTGTGTTTCTGTTATAAAGACTTCATTTGTTTTGACATTGTATCTGTTGTCTGATATTGACGGATCATCCGTCTATCATTTAGAGCAAGTTTACAAAACATGACGTAAGATTACATGTTATAAACCTATAAAGTGCACTGGTAAAGATTTTTTGAGAACAACTCATCAGTGACCCGCAGAATAGGCACATTCCATCATGATACACGAGCAGGAATCGGTGAAAATCGCGACTAAAATGGCATCCCACATAAATTCGAGGGACACACAGTAGAAGAATTGTGAGAGTACGGCTCAACTCAAAAAACAGCAGCTATCAAACAATATGCAATTCAAATTGATTGAGCTAACGATCCCGGCGAAATGAGGGCTTGAAACAAACCAGCTAGCACGAAATCTACTGGGAAAAACCGCTAATAATATCTATTGGGGAATCGAGACTGAGCAGTTTCTCCTGGTTCCAAGGTTTGCTGACCAAAGGAAGACGTTCATTGTCACGCACGTAGTGAACGCTTTCTCTTGTATTGGAGGATTTCGTGCTTGATGCAAAGAACATTTTAAATGTTGACCTAGAGAGAGGATTGTCACGCAATCGACGTTTGGGCAGGAAAATTTGGGAGTGTTTAAACCTATTGATCGCGCGTGCTTCGGGCGTGAGCACGGGATTTGACTTGAAATAATGATCAACACTTACATTATTATTTTGTTTATATTGACATCTAAATTTGTCAATATTCAGTGTCACCTAAACACTTTTTGCGTCGTGATTTTTTTCTCACACGACATAATAATGAGAGCAGGTTGAAAGAAATGCCTATGATATTTGACAAATACGTTTACATGTCTAAAATAATAAACCCAATGAACCTCTCGGAATATAAGCAATACGTTCGACCTGAATTCTTGATCGTGCGCCAATATGGCTAGTATTGTCTTGTGTGTATGGTTTGTGATTTTACTTTTATGTTGAACTCACACGACTCAGTATTTATTCTGTGAAAAAAACCATTCCTAAATCTTACGACCTAATCTAATATACTTTATCTAATGATGATCACATATAACTGACCAGAATGTTTTGAAATAATTCTAACCCAATAATTTCACAAGGTCACAGTGATTAAGTTGTTTTATTAGCAATTTTTAATGACACTGAATTCATAATTTCACGTTTGGAAAGTTAACTTGAACCATGCATAACGTATTAAACACTTTTATGCCAAAACATGGAACCCGTTTTATCTGGCTTGCACAGAAATACGATTTTCACCGTAAGCTATTCTCACAAATGAAATCTTTTAACCTTGATTGCGTACGGAAGAATCTCCATCCTTCCGGGTTCTACCCAAGTTGATACGTGTGGCCGTACGGCGCGAGCACTGGAAAAGCGAATTTCCTAACATCACACAGGTTAATTGCGCGAGGAGTCATCCAACAAGGTGAATAATTCGATTTATGCCCATCTGGTCGACAGCATTCACTTAGTGAACCCCGAAGATGCGTTCTCGCTAATATTATGCATTTTATTCAAACAATGAGACATTTTATAAAACTGAATTTCGTTTGAATTTCCCATTCGATTCACTGGACCAAACCCTTTATTCCCAGAAGCGAATTGTAGAACATATAAAGCAATGTATTTGTCTGCGAAACACTTGAGCTGATTTCCGGTAAGCTGAACCGCAATTGTTTATATTTTCACCCAAGTTGACCAGAGAATCCAAATCTATCCAATCCCCCTGCGCAAAATAAAATTTTCGATAACATGAACACAATTTAAATTGATATTTATACACAATTAATTAAATAATAATAGTGAAGTTTCCAAGCCGATATATTATCATTAGTGGGAGATGATGAGGCTAGGTTCAGTAAATTTGAATCCATGGATTTTGCAAGAAGACTTTAACAACCGTCAATTTCAAACAGGTTCTGCAAAAGCATGAAACGCCAAATAGTTCCGCTTCTATTCTCAAGTAATCCTTCCAAAATAGGTATTACCTGCCCAGAAACCGACAAAATTTGACCGTCTCATACCATGTGGCGTATAAATGAAACAAGTCCAAGATACCGTATACAATTGCAGAAGAGGTGATAAAGCCATGTGTACTGGAGATGGCGAAAACATAGGATGTACTACAAGGGGTTTGAGAGAATATTAGAATATTTTACGGGTGCCAGACATCAAAAATGTTTTGAAAACCACTGCTCAAAATTCACTACTGTCCACACAACGTAGGACGGTATTCAAAGCCAGACTCAAAGTATAGATCAAAGCCAAACGTTGCGCTGAGATATTGTCTTACTCAATCATGTTGCATTTACGAAATTAACTATCAATCATTATTCCATGCAACAATTATCCAATCACTGTAACTAATAATGATTTCTCATCTGATTTCAGCTAATGAGGACCTAAATACGTGATATTATTCTTGCTGGAATGGTAAATCTTGTAGTGACATACCAAATATAATAAGGCAGTTCAAGATCTGTGCATGATAAATTGGAATGCCCGTAATAATACGCAGTTTGAACATGTTATAAAGTTCGCTTCGGTTGAAGAGGTAGTAACATGTTCACTGCATTCGGATCTTGATGCAACTGTCCCTTCCCGAGGTGTGCAAACAGCATGGAACCCGTCGGTGTATGTAGGGGGATGTATGCAAACGAGAATTTTCGCTTTGGACATTTATAACTGACTTCCAGAAAACATTAAAAACTCACTTTTGCCTACATAACTGGGAATCTGTATTTGAGCGAATGATAATAAAAGGTTGATAAATCGGTGTATGTGCATTATGAATGAAATAATAATAATAATAACAAACTGTAATGACTGCATGTGCTGCACGATGTAAATGTCCTGTGGGTCTCGTAAAAAAAAAGCATTTTACCCGCATATCATCTATGGAATATCTATGAGTATGAATAAAAAATGGAAACGGGAAAGGGATCACATTCAGAAATCATTAGTTACCTCCGGCAAAATGAGAAACGTCAACTGAAGCATTTTGATGCTCTCATTTCAAGTGCAGCTCGCTCAACCCATTGACACATAAATGCTAAATGTGATTACAAATACAAGAGTTGCTCTTCCTAAAGTCCAAGGATGTCTGAGGCGGCAGGTTCGTACTGTCATTTCTCTATAACCACTGAACGGGGAATACGGGTATCATGATCTTAGTCGTATGAAAAGTATTACCCGAAATTCCATTTACCGGCTTGTTTATGTTCATCAAAGATCACCATACGAAATTCTCATCTACAAGGAGATTCAACCTAATCTAAATTGAATATACCCAGGAACAAGTAACGTGGAACCTGCAGTTTATAATACAAGAACCAGAAGCGGCTACACGAAGTTCACAGAAAACCTTGCTGAAAATGCCGAAACGAACCTTACATTTATCGTTGAACACATTTAGTCTGTTTTCGACTTAACCTCGCGGCACTGTGGAGTCAACAGTCCCGATCGGAAACAAATACGAACCACCGAGATGGCCCCGGAGCACACGGAACCCCGTAAATAGTCTGAATGTGAATCCCTACAACCAAATCTATGTTAAATGTATTCGGTAAAGGAAGGTGCTGGCCGAGCGGCAAACATGCAGACATAAAACAAGCTTACCTGTGGTTCATCCTGCTCATACTGGTCTTCTGTTTCTGTTGCTAAAGGCAAGATTCTTAAATTAGCATAACAGAAAATCAAATTCTTTCTTTACTGAAAATGAAACATGGTCACTTACCGTATGGTCGAGCGTCTACTAGTTCGATGCCAATAAGACACAAACATAACAATACTGCCACACAGAATTTCATGCTCTCGTCTACCTGTGGGATAAGATTTGAATTCGCTTTGCAGTAGTTTTGTATTTATATACACGTTTGCGCACTTTCAGCGAACAGCATCATGTTTCAGGACATGCGGTACTTGAAAAACTATCGACGGATCGGTTCTCAAGTGGATGGTTTTAAAAACAATCAAAGTTCGTTGTACTTTTAAACTATAAAGCACTTTTGAAATAAGTATTCCCGGCTGTATGTAAATAATTGTGTTCAGTCGTTCGTACTGGTTGAATTTAGATCACGTCGGTCGTTTGGGAATGCCATTGACTTACCGAATACCATATTGGCGGCACTGATCTTGATTCAATAAAAATGATGCCGAAAATCTATGTAACATATATACACAGATCACATTTTCGTCACAGAACAAGGTATCACCCCGATATGTAACCTTTAGTTATATTCTATCCGAAGAAACGTTACGTCATTTAGATCAAATCGTTTGGGCGAACAGAGGAGATGCCGCGGGTCGGGCAAACAACACTACTAAAATTGTGTAAACTGGAGAACAATTCATGAATGCATATTCCCAGTTGTCCAGGCGGTTGACGATAGCCGCCTCAAGAAGTAGGATTCAACATTTAATGGTCGGAAATTTTGTCAAAAATATGTAGAGCATATTCATTGTTGCTGAGTGAAATTCAAGTAGAGGGCTTCCTGGGTATATTCAATTTAGATTAGGTTGAATCTCCTTGTAGATGAGAATTTCGTATGGTGATCTTTGATGAACATAAACAAGCCGGTAAATGGAATTTCGGGTAATACTTTTCATACGACTGAGTTCATGATACCCGTGTCCCCCGTTCTGTAGTTATAGAGAAATGACAGTACTAACCTGCCGCCTCAGACATCCTTTGACTTTAGCAAGTGCAACTCTTGTTTTTGTAATCACATTCAGCATTTATGTGTCAATGAGTTGAGCGAGCTGCACTTGAAATGAGAGCATCAAAATGCTTTAGTTGACGTTTCTCATTTCGCCGGAGGTAACTAATGATTTCTGAATGTGATCCCTTTCCCGTTTCCATTTTTTATTCATACTCATAGATATTCCATAGATGATATGCGGGTAAAATGCTATTATTTACGAGACCCACAGCACAATTACATCGTGCAGCACATGCAGTCATTACAGTTTGTTATTATTATTATTATTTCATTCATAATGCACATACACCGATTTATCAACCTTTTATTATCATTCGCTCAAATACAGATTCCCAGTTATGTAGGCAAAAGTGAGTTTTTAATGTTTTCTGGAAGTCAGTTATAAATGTCCAAAGCGAAAATTCTCGTTTGCATACATCCCCCTACATACACCGACGGGTTCCATGCTGTTTGCACACCTCGGGAAGGGACAGTTGCATCAAGATCCGAATGCAGTGAACATGTTACTACCTCTTCAACCGAAGCGAACTTTATAACATGTTCAAACTGCGTATTATTACGGGCATTCCAATTTATCATGCACAGATCTTGAACTGCCTTATTATATTTGGTATGTCACTACAAGATTTACCATTCCAGCAAGAATGAAATCACGTATTCGAGTCCTCATTAGCTAACATCAGATGAGAAATCATTATTAGTTACAGTGATTGGATAATTGTTGCATGGAATAATGATTGATAGTTAATTTCGTAAGTGCAATATGATTGAGTAAGACAATATCTCAGCGCAACGTTTGGTTTTGATCTATACTTTGAGTCTGGCTTTGAATACCGTCCTACGTTGTGTGGACAGTAGTGAATTTTGAGCAGTGGTTTTCAAAACATTTTTGATGTCTGGCACCCGTAAAATATTCTAATATTCTCTCAAACCCCTTGTAGTACATCCTATGTTTTCGCCATCTCCAGTACACATGGCTTTATCACCTCTCCTGCAATTGTATACGGTATCTTGGACTTGTTTCATTTATACGCCACATGGTATGAGACGGTCAAATTCTGTCGGTTTGTGGGCAGGTAATACCTATTTTGGAAGGATTACTTGAGAATAGAAGCGGAACTATTTGGCGTTTCATGCTTTTGCAGAACCTGTTTGAAATTGACGGTTGTTAAAGTCTTCTTGCAAAATCCATGGATTCAAATTTACTGAACCTAGCCTCATCATCTCCCACTAATGATAATATATCGGCTTGGAAACTTCACTATTATTATTTAATTAATTGTGTATAAATATGAATTTAAATTGTGTTCATGTTATCGAAAATTTTGTTTTGCGCAGGGGGATACGATGGATTTGGATTCTCTGGTCGACTTGGGTGAAAATATAAACAACTGCGGTTCAGCTTACCGGAAATCAGTTCAAGTGTTTCGCAGACAAATACATTGCTTTATATTTTCTACAATCCGCTTCTGGGAATAAAGGGTTTGGTCCAGTGAATCGAATGGGAAATTCAAACGAAATTCAGCTTTATAAAATGTCCCATTGTTTGAATAAAATACATAATATTAGCGAGAACGCATCTTCGGGGTTCACTAAGTGAATGTTGTCTACCAGATGGGCATAAATCGAATTATTCACCTTGTTGGATGACTTCTCGCGCAATTAACCTGCGTGATGTTAGGAGATTCGCTTTTCCAGTGCTCGCGCCGTACGGCCATACGTATCAACTTGGGTAGAACCCGGACATATGGAGATTCTTCCGTACGCAATACAAGGTTAAAAGATTTCATTTGTGAGAATAGCTTACGGTGAAAATCGTATTTCTGTGCACGCCAGATAATACGGGTTCCATGTTTTGGCATAAAAGTGTTTAATACGTTATGCATGGTTCAAGTAAACTTTCCAAACGTGAAATTATGAATTCAGTGTCATTAAAAATTGCTAATAAAACAACTTAATCACTTTGACCTTGTGAAATTATTGGGTTAGAATTATTTCAAAACATTCTGGTCAGTTATATGTGATCATCATTAGATAAAGTATATTAGATTAGGTCGTAAGATTTAAAAATGGTTTTTTTCACAGAATAAATACTGAGTCGTGTGAGTTCAACATAAAAGTAAAATCACAAACCATACACACAAGACAATACTAGCCATATTGGCGCACGATCAAGAATTCAGGTCGAACGTATTGCTTATATTCCGAGAGGTTCATTGGGTTTATTATTTTAGACATGTAAACGTATTTGTCAAATATCATAGGCATTTCTTTCAACCTGCTCTCATTATTATGTCGTGTGAGAAAAAAATCACGACGCAAAAAGTGTTTAGGTGACACTGAATATTGACAAATTTAGATGTCAATATAAACAAAATAATAATGTAAGTGTTGATCATTATTTCAAGTCAAATCCCGTGCTCACGCCCGAAGCACGCGCGATCAATAGGTTTAAACACTCCCAAATTTTCCTGCCCAAACGTCGATTGCGTGACAATCCTCTCTCTAGGTCAACATTTAAAATGTTCTTTGCATCAAGCACGAAATCCTCCAATCGGTTAGCTCAATCAATTTGAATTGCATATTGTTTGATAGCTGCTGTTTTTTGAGTTGAGCCGTACTCTCACAATTCTTCTACTGTGTGTCCCTCGAATTTATGTGGGATGCCATTTTAGTCGCGATTTTCACCGATTCCTGCTCGTGTATCATGATGGAATGTGCCTATTCTGCGGGTCACTGATGAGTTGTTCTCAAAAAATCTTTACCAGTGCACTTTATAGGTTTATAACATGTAATCTTACGTCATGTTTTGTAAACTTGCTCTAAATGATAGACGGATGATCCGTCAATATCAGACAACAGATACAATGTCAAAACAAATGAAGTCTTTATAACAGAAACACAAAGGCGTACAAAATGTAGATTAAAGTGATTCCGGGTGTTATAAGATAAGAGAAAGTGAAGTTTATTACATTTAATTTTTTGGTGTGGATTTTGAATCGACCCTCCTAAAATAAAATTTATACAAACATTTGTCTTCATGACATAATCTTCACTTGAATTTAAGCAACTTTTGTAAAATTTCTACGTGAACAAATTGTTGTATACTATTTATAGCTAACACTGTGTTGTTCACATCCATATATCACGCCTAAAACAATTCCTGAGGAGGCGGGTTTATATGCAGTAGGACCTAGATATTATTCTTTGCTATACGAGACGCGTACATGTTGAACATGATGGACATAATGAAAGAGATGAGGAGGAGCAAGTGGAGAAGTATGATGAACATGGTGATGATGTTGCTGAAATTGATAACAATGATGATGATGATCTTTATTATTACGAACCCACAAGAGATGTGAGACACAAATATCATCACGCTATTTAAGAATATTGGTGACAGGGGAAACTGCGACAATTAAAGAGGAATCTCCCTTCTGAATGTTGTAAGAAAATTGTTCGCTAAAGTCTTACAGATTCGGCTACAAGTTTTAGCGTATAGAATTTACTCCGAATCTCAATGCGGCTTCCGCAACGGAAGATCAACCATTGACATGATCTTCTCCCTGAGACAATTTCAAGAAAAGTGTCGGGAACAGCGTATGCCTTTATACGCTGTTTTTGTTGATTTAACTAAAACATTCGACTACGTCAGCGGGGAGGGTCTTTTCAAAATACTTGATCTGATAGGCTGCCCCCAAGGCTGCTGAGACTCGTTATTTCGTTCCACTCAGGCATGACAGGCTCAGTCCATTTTAACGGTTGAAGTTCAGAAGCATTTGAAATTCGCCGAGGCGTCAATCAAGGGTGTGTTCTTGCTCCCACACTGTTCGGCATTTTCTTTACTCTGCTTCTGAAGCACGCTTTTAGGATGAGGACATAAGGCATTTACATACGCACGCGAAGTGATAGCAGGCTTTTTAACCTGAACCGGTTGAGAGCACAAACCAATTACGGGGTGTGATAATCCTTGACCTGTTGTTTGCCGACGATGCAGCCTTTATTACTCACTCACAAGAGAACCTACTGTCGCTAATTGACTGTTTTTAGTCGGCATGCAAAGACGTTGGGCTAACAATCAGCATGAGCAAGACCAAAGTCCTTGGTCAATGGACTATACCACCTCCAATCATCACTGTTGGAAACTGTCAGCTTGAGCCAGTACATCATTTCACATATGTTGGTTCAACCCTTGCGGATAACCTCTCTAGACACGGAGATTGATAAGCGGATTGGCAGAGCAGCTGTCATATTGTCCCGATTGAACTCTCGTTTTTGGTGTAACCGCAAGCTGACTGTGAAGACGAAGATGATGGTGTACAGCGCGTGCGTACTAAATGCTTCACTGAAAGTCAGTGAAACCTGAACCACCCACGCAAGACACGAACGAAAGCTGAATGCTTTCCATCTACGAAGCATCCGTCGTATCTTGAACATATCGTGGATGGACATAGTGACTAACGCTGAAGTGCTTTCCAAATGTGGTCTACAGAGCATGTTCACCCTATTGCGACTGCGACGCCTGTGGTGGCTTGTCATGTCTACAGAATGAAAAATGGTCGTATTCCGGAAGATATACTCTATGGTGAGTTGCAATTAGGAAGTCAACCTTCGGGCAGACCGCACTTGCTGTACAAAGACGTTTGCAAAAGAGACATGAAAGCTCTTGGCATTGTCCACGCGAGCTGGGAAGAACTTGCTATTGACCGCTTACTTTGGAGGCATTGTGTAAACCGTCGTCTGCAAGCTGGGGATGAGCAGATACAGCTCTCGTCTGCTGAAAGCCGATCACGCCGCCGGTGTGTAAATGACGCCCTACAACAGAGTTCTAACCATCGTTGCAAGCGCTGCGGGAGAGATTGTTCCTCCCGAATCGGACTGTTTAGTTATTCAAAAAGCTGTGGAACATGAAAATTCATTCGATTGTGATGTACAGCCATGGTTGACATCGACCAAGGGAGGCCAACAACAACAATAAGGAAGGCTGAGGTCAGGATGATCGATGACGTTACACTGCGCTAAACGTTCGTGATAGTAGACTGCAACTACACCACCTGATATTCGATTGCGACGGAGTAGTGACATTTTCCGAATCAAAAGCTCAGCATTGGTTATACATGATTTCTGATTTATTTTGCAATGTCACTCTTAATAGGCGCGGCCTGTCTACGTGTGAGGAGCCTTTATGCCGAGTTAAGTGCGTCGCCGATGTAGGTGCCGAAGCTTTCAAGCTCATGTGTGTACATAGCTTAGTTTATTCCTTCAGCTCATGTGCTTTTTTGCTAAAAAAGTGACTCTGTCGATTCCTGGATATTTGTGCAGATTACGCTAAGAGCGATATCTGTCTTAGTAGAATGAGCGGTAACATTGCTTTTTTATGGAGCTCGGATCTAGCAACTATACGACGAGAAGTTCTGGACAAAGTGTTTTCAATTTCATCAGATGAGGACATAGGTAAACATGGTTCGGTAAGTCCATCTTTATTACCTCCCGATGAGCTATCACCACATTCATTTAAGGGAGCAGTTATTGGTATATTTTTCTTTTCCTTTTTGTTTTGAGCAACATTTATTTCGGGTCTAATTGCGTTGGCAACTGTATCTACCAAAAGCGGTTTAAATGTTTTCTCAAGTTTCCGATAGCAATTTTCCAAAATCTCTATTCGAGTTTCCAGCTGTCTTAACGGGAGGATTTGTAGTCGTATCGCTAGGCCAGGATTGGTGATTGAACACGTGCTGTGAGGTCGCATAGATCTGTGCTCTCATGCTTTTGCATCTATTTCCTCACTCGCTCTTCTGAACTGAACGGTTCAGATATCATTGAACTCAGCTCAATTCACTCGTTTGTATTATACCAGATTCAAGTTCGCGCAAGTTGAATTTTTGAAAATCCAAATTCTCGAATTATAACCAAAATTACCCACGCGTGCAACAGACCCGGTACTTTGGAATATTGTTTCTGTTCAAATACCGTCGAGGAGAGCAAATCACTCCGAATCGACCGATATTCTTTTAAAACCTGTGAGATCGAAAATCGTGAAATCGCAACAGTTTTATCCTACCTCGTTCGCTCTTTATCGCCTGGGTCCCTTAACTTCGATCCGACGCATTCACTCCACCGCTAGTTATCGATCGATCAATAACTGCACTGATTTACCCCTCACTAGATTTGAACAATGACAGGCAGGCTGACCTCGAAACTCAGACAAAGAAGGCTGCATGTTATGTGTGACAAATTTGCAACAAAAGGGTAAGCGCTTGATCTCATGTCGTCAAATCTTTCGGCTGCCTGAGCAAAATACATGGCAATTGTGATAAAGCAGAGGAAGTGGCATCGATGATCAACAACGTGGATTTTTCTAGTGTCTGTTACATATGCACTTCATGTCAAACAGAACAGTCTGGCGACAATCCACACAAAGCTGTCTATGAGGCAAGGCTTGAGCCTCGGTTAGAAATTTTAGAGAATAATTATCGAATAATTGAGGAAAGTCTAAAAACACTCTTGATGGATAAAATTGTCCCAGCGATTCAACCCGAAGCAGAGGATGATCAAGATAACAAAAAGCAATACGAACTTTATCATTTGAGGGAACTGTTGAAAAAAGTCAATAATGTACCAACGATTCCAGACTCAGAGGTTACGTCCAAAGAGCTCCAAGTGAACGCGTCTCATTGTAGCAGGCTAACATTTGCCCAGATGATGACTAAAGGTGATAATTGTTCGGCGTTATAACTGAAACCAAAACCTCAGGCAAAAGAGGAAGTTCAAAGCAAAACGTTTCCATATCACAGGGAGCAAAAAATTCGATAAATCGCATAAAAAAGTTAAGTGTAATATGCTCCTAAGTCAGATGTGACTCTCATTCAAAAAAGGCAAAAGCATGATCGTGAAAACCGGTTCGGCCTAGATAGTATACACCCCGTGTCGCTAACTCGAATAATTCGTCATTCGAAATCCCCGAATCAAGATAGACCAGGTCTTCTAAAAGTCACTTTCGCCAACGGAAAGGACATGGAAAATGTCCAACTATTATCGTATTTGCTCCGAACGCAAAGTGATTTACCTAACCGTATATATGCTGACGTACCTTGGTGGAAACGGTCAAAAGCACCGAATAGGCGGGATCAAACAATGGTCATTTATAGCCGAAAATATCTGTTCCCAAAATTCTGTCACGAACGGCTTCAGTGCATGAAAATTCACGATTCAAACCTTGATTTCAAAAATACCCTCTTGTACAGTCTCACGAATGTGTCACAGGACGATTGCATTCTTGGAATCATATATCACCCCACAGCCTAGAATGATACTCAAAATGACAGGTTATTACAAGCGCTAAATTACGCCTGAGAGGAGCGTAGTTCGCAATTAATTCTCAAGGGAAACATCAATATTTCTCATCTCTTTACCAGATCCGATCACCCTCTACACACATTTAATGACAAATTTCGTGAGGTGATCGACATAATTCCACTGCATAATCATGTGTTTGACTTTACTCATAGAATAGGAACAGAGTTCCCATCCATTTTGTATCTCATCTATACTTCCGAGAAAACAGCAGTTAAGGGTGTTAACTACATTGCGCCCCCGGTCGAAGTAATCATCTGGTGCTAGCCTTCGAGTTTGTTTTCAGTGCTAGACGAGTTTGTGCGTCCGCCAAACAATTCAGAAAGATCAACTACGCGGGTCTACGTGGAGCGCTTGGGCTAGTAAATTGGAAGGAACTTGATCAGAACGAAACCGAAACACAATGCAGTTCTCTCACGAAAATACTGCATTGAAAAATAGATCACAACTCGCGATTTGTTGATGAACGACGCGCAATTGACTTCCAATTTAAGCTTCCCAGTCACACACAAATTGACTTGGGAAACGAAACTTTGTTTGGACTGAACAACGAAAGACCAGAACTGATGCCTCTTGGTAGCAATCTTGTAAAATTCGTAACAAAGTGAATGATCTGGTCAAAGAGGACAAGCAATATTACCATTGCTCTCTGTCTATGAAAATGGAAGAAAACTGTAACCTTCTCTATCGGATTGTCAATGTTCGGTACAGTGTGAAACCAGGAGTTTTTCCTGTTATTTCTGAGAATGGATTACCAGTCACAGCAAAGGAAACCGCTGATACCCTCGCTCAATTTCATGCGAAAGTGTGTAGCTCGATAACGGTTAGGGCGAATGCGAAATTACGACATCGATTATATCTCATTAACTGAATGATATTGAGATTAATTCAGCGATTATACGAAGACACTTATGTCGACTGAAACCTATGAAATATCATGGAGCTAAAGGTATAACACCAGCACTACTAAAATGCTGTGACCAGCAGCTGTGTGAAACGCAATGCCAATTGTTCCAACATTCCCAAGCCGGAGGAGTGGTGCCAACAGAGTGGAAGACAGGGGTTGTTGTTGTTGGCCTCCGTCGGTCGATTTCGAACATGGATGTGAATCACATCGCATGAATTTCATTTTTGCAACTTTTTGAATGACTAAACAGTCCGATTCGGGAGGAACAATCTCTCCCGCAACGCTTGCAACGATAGTCAGAACTCTGTTGTATTGCATCAGTTGCACGCCGGCGGCGTGATCTGCGTTCAGCAGCCAGGAGCTGCATTTGCTCCTCCCCGGCTTGCAGTCGACGCTGTTTGTCATCGTCAGGTGGAGACAGTAAGATCAGTTTCAGTGAGCCTTGAAACAGTGGAAAAGTGGTAAACAAATCGCTGACCTCGGATTTAGTATCGATTATTAATGGAGATAATTGCCCTGGTGTTTGTTATGTTTGTCTGGTTTGCAAGGCCAAATCAACACCGTCAGCCTCGGCGACGAAAACCCCTGAATATGATATTGAGACGCGTCTAAATGGAATGGAATCCAGTATACAAAAACTAAATGAACTGATAATAAACGTCGTAAAGACACCGTCGTTACCCGTCGTTACTGCCGAAGAGCCGGTAGATAATCCATCATACTCAACTTTACCACCAAACCAATCGATGGAAAAGGTTGAATTCTTGCAGCACAGCACCCAGCAGAGTGTTAAAAGCGTCTTAAAGCCGAAAACGTTCACATCGAAGGCCCTATTAGCGAAAGTTGCCTCGAAAGGAATTTCTCTTAGTGTTATTTGCACCAACGTGCCAGAGTCGACTGAGACGTTATTTTCGAATAGACTTCAGAATGATTTGTCTGATTGGTTGAAACTGTGCACTCGCATGAATCTCAAAGCGATCCACCCGGCTTCGTTGATTCGCTTGAGTCGTCCTCCCAAAGCGCTACACCAAGATAAGCCGCGGTTGCTCAAGGTAGTAGTGCAAAATGTGAAGGAATTAGAAGATGTACTTCTGTCGACATACTTGCTACGAGACGGCATGGAAAATACATCTCGTGTATTTCATGATGTGCATTGGTCGGAACGGGCAAAATTGCCACCGGAAGGTAACCCAAATAAAGCAAGCGATCGCAACAAGCGCACTCTTATTCTCTTAAATGTCCCAGAAGATGCCACCGATTCAGATACAAAGTGTAAATCCAACCACGACCTAAAACATTGGAGATTTATTAATAATGCTATCCAAACCACCAATGTAACGGTTATCGATACGTTCCGTATCCCAAAGTCATCGAATTTCGAAGGTAATGGTCCACGACCCCTTAAACTGACACTTTTGACCACCACTATGGTGAAGACCGTGCTCAACAACTGGAAACTGTATCGATACAAAGTTCCACGAGAGATCAAAATTGTCAGTAAACACCTGAAAACCTGCTCTATCGTGGAAGTTTCCGGACCTGTTGGTACTGAGCACAGTGATGCCGGGACTCCTGCTCCAAAAAAACGGATGTCGATCGACGCTATCGGAATCGGTGATGTAATATACCCATTAACAAGAGGCCCTACATCTTTGACACGTACTCAACTTGTTGTTGTGTGTGTTGGCCTCCGTCGGTCGATGTCGACCATGGATGTACTCACATCGCATCATATAAATTACATGTTTTCGAAAACTTTTTTGAATGACTATATTTACCTTATTTTAAACGTCCGATTTGGGCAGGAACCACTCTCCCGCAGCGCTTGCAACAGATAGTTCAGAAAACTTGTTTCTGTTGCATTAGTTTTCACAGCCGGCGAGAGTGATCTGCTGCGTTTGTCAGAAGGGGGCCAGGAGCTGTATTTGCTCCTCCCCGGCTTGCAGTCGACGCTTTACACGAGGCCTCCAAAGTGAGCGGTCAAGAGCAAGTTCTTTCCAGCTTGCGGGGTCAATGTCAAGAGCTTTCATATCGCTTTTGCAAACATCTTTGTACCGCAAGTGCGGTCTGCCCAATGGTCGACTTCCTAATTGCAACTCACCGTAGAGTATATCTTTCAGAATTCGACCATTTTCCATTATATAGACATGACCAAGCCACCGCAGGCGGCGCTGACGTAATAGGGTAAACATGCTCTGTAGACCAGCTTTTGAAAGCACTTCAGCGTTAGTCGCTCTGTCCATCCAAGATATGTTCAAGATACGACAGATGCTTCGTAGATGGAAAGCATTCAGCTTCCGTTTGTGTCTTGCGTGGGTGGTCTAGGTTCCACTGTCGTACAGTAAAGCATTTAGTCGCACTACGCTGGATACCATCATCTTTGTCTTTACCAGTCAGCTTGCGGTTACCCCAAACACGAGAGTTCAATCGGGACAAGATGACAGCTGCTCTGCCAATCCGCTTATCAATCTCCGTGTCTAGCGAGAGGTTGTCCGCAATGGTTGAACCAAAATATGTGAAATGATGTACTGGTTCGAGCTGACAGTTTCCAACAGTGATGATTGGCGGCGAAACAGTCCCTTGACCAAGGATTTGGTCTTGCTCATGCTGATTGTTGGACCAACGTCTTTGCATGCCGACGAAAAACAGTCCATTAGCGACTGTACTTTCTCTTTCGGGAGTGAGCAATAAAGGCTGCATCGTCGGCAAACAACAGGTCACGGATTATCACATCCCGTATTTTGGTTCGTGCTCTCAACCGGTTCAGGTTGAGAAGCTTGCTATCACTTCGCGTGCGTATGTAAATGCCTTCTGTTCTCGTCTTAAAAGTATGCTTCAGAAGCAGAGCAAAGAAAATGCCGAACAGCGTGGGAGCAGGAACACACCCTTGTTTGACGCCTCGGCGAATTTCAAATGCTTCTGAACTTCGACCGTTAAAATGGACTGAGCCATTCATGCCTGAGTTTAATGAAATAACGAGTCTCAGAAGCCTTGGGAGGCAGCCTATCAGATCAAGCATTTTGAAAAGACCCTCCCTGCTGACGTAGTCGAATGCCTTAGTTAAATCAACAAAAACAGCGTATAATGGCATACGATGTTCTCCACACTTTTCTTGAAGTTGTCTCAGGGAGAAGATCATGTCAACGGTTGTTCTTTCCTTGCGGAAGCAACATTGTGATTCGCAGTAAATTCTATCAGCTAAAACTTGCAGCCGGATCTGTAAGACTTCAGCAAACAATTTGTCCAATAATCGTTTGCACAACTCCTTGCAGTCTGTTGGACCATATTTCTAGCTGCTCTTAGAAGACGTAAGTTTTCATCTTGTGGCATAACTTTGAACCTCAAGAATGCTGAGCGTTTCTCATCCAGCACAGCACTCATCTCAGAAGCGTTTGCTTTGAACCAGTCGCTCGTTCGAGGTTTCTTCGGACCGAAAGTGGGAAAAGTGCGACTCGGCATAGCAGCTTTTTATCAATTCTCAGTTTTCTGAAGCAGATTCAAGTGAGGTTGTCTTTTTGAACTCGTCTGTGAAGGCTTTTGCGAATCTCGCAGTTAGATTAGGTTCGTACATTCGAGTAACATCTATCCTAGGCTTAGCAGGCAACTTGGTGCAGTGAAATCTCGTGTGGGGAAGCTTCAGTTTTGCACAGACCAGTGAATGATCAGTGTCGCAGTCTGCGCTTTGATATGATCTGGTGAAGAGCACGCTTCCTATATTAGTTCGCTTACCAAGAATAAGATCAAGCTGATGCCAATGCTTAGACCGAGGATGCTTCCAACAGATTTACTGATGTGGTTTGTTTGAAAGAAAGGTGTTATGACACAAAGATTGAAATGTTGCCACAAGTCTAAAAAGCGTTGCCCATTTTCATGGTTTTTACATAAAACCGAACCCTTCCGAGACAGTTTTGCCAGACTTGTAATCTGCACCAACTCGGCATTGAAAATCACCCAATACAAAATTCACAAGGGAGATGCCTCTGTAATTGTTGCAGTCGCCTCTGTACCCTTGTTCTTCAAAAATAGCGTGATGATCTTGTGCTCTAGATCTTCTGTGTGACACCACCCTCACCAGCACTGAAGAAGCAAATGGTGAAGAGGCTGTAATAATGCTGCTCTACCGCATTTGATGAGCTCAGGTGGAATTCCGTCGTCACCAGGGGCCTTCCCGTTCGCTAAGCGGTCGATTGCCTTATTGAGCTCATCAAGAGTAGGAGGGGTATCTAGATATTCAATGGTCGGCAACCGTTTGACATTTTCAAGTGCTTGCGGTAGAACCGTACTGTCCCAAGAGTAGAGGGAGGAGTAGTGCTCTACTCATCTTTCCATCTGTTGAGTTTTGTCGACAATCGGCTTACCAGATAAAGACTCAATTTGAGCCGTTTTAAGTTTGGTTGGGCCAATGGCTCTCTTGATCCCATCATACATACCGTGAAAATTTCCGGTATCCGCAGCTTTTTGGATATTGAGGCTAACTTAGTCCAATCGTCGTTTTGCAACAAAAACGCCTTGCAGTCTGTTGTACCCTGATGTCTAGCTCCTTTAGAAGGGACGTAAGTTTTCATTGTTGGCGTACCTTTGAACCGCAAGAATGTGAGTGTTTCTTCATCCAGAACAGTAGTCAGATCAGAAGCGTTTGATCCGAACCAGTTCGCTCGTTCGAAGCTTCTTCGGACCGAAAGTGGAAAGTGCGACTCGCATATGCAGATTTTTACCAATTCCCAGTTTTCTGAAGCAGATTCAAGTGGGGTTGTATTGTTGAACTCGTCCGTGAAAACTTTTGCGAATCTCGCAGTTAGATTAGGGGGAAGGCAAGGGTAATTTCACCAATTTATAAGGGTGGTAGTCGTTCAGATCCCGCGAACTACCGTCCTGTCACCCTACTCCCCGTGATATCCAAAGTTATGGAGCGCATAGTGACGGAAAATATAGTTCATCACTTGGAATCACAAAATATACTATCTGTCGCCCAGCATGGGTTTCGTAGAGCTCGCTCATGCTTGACAAACTTGCTGACGGTATTAAACGATTGGACCCAAACAGTTGACGCAGGAGACAGTGTTCACGCGTGCTATCTGGATATGTCGAAAGCTTTCGACAGAGTTGATCACTTCCTGTTGCTACAAAAGCTGAAACAGATTGGTATTGACGGGCAGCTACTCGTATTGTTCGAAAGCTATCTCAATAGGCGCAAGGCAACCGTTCGAGTTAATGGGGTACAATCACGAGCCATTGATACCTCCGCTGCTGTACCGCAAGGTTCCGTCCTCGGACCAGTGCTTTTCTTAGTTTACATCAATGATTTACTTGAGACGCTCTCATGCAAGGTAGCCCTTTCCGCGGATGATGTTAAACTTTGGATGCGGATAAAATCAAAATGCAGACTGCGTAAAAATGCAAAGTGATTCAGATTCGCTACACGAATCGTCAGTTAGAAATAAACTGCCGTTCAGTTTACAAAAATGCAAGTCGCTAAACTGTTGCTTCCAGAGTTTACATCTCTTGTTCACTTGACCGAAGCAATGTTTTTCGAGCTTCGCGAAGACTGTTTCCCAGTCGTTTGCGTCTTCGATCTCATCAACGTTGAAACACTGTTTGAACTTCGTCGCCTGATCACCAAGCGCATTCGTCAGTGTAGCCATTTGATGCGCTTTATCGGTAAATTGTTGCTTCCACAGTTTCCGTCTCTCTGACAAACCTTCATAACCTTCCATTGAGAGTGTTGCAGGTGGTCGAACATTAAAGCCGCTAAAACGGGAGTTGTCAGTTTTATCCGAAGTTTTCTCGTCGATCACCCTCGTCACCATGTAGAAAAGTCATGATCAGAGCGACACATGTGTATTAACTACACGTCAACAAACATATGAATCATTCATGGGAATTAGAATACAGAGATAGATACACTGACAGCTACTGCATTCTGATTGAACAATGAGTATTCACGCTGACAGCCACTCCACAGTAAGCCATTTCAGTACGAATATCACTTTGGCAGGACGGATTTTGAGCTGAGACCGAACGGAGAAGTATATTGGAGTTGGAGATGTGGAAGCCATAAAAACAGCGTACATCTGTGAAGGCATTGGCAAACGTGCTTTAAATCTTCTAAGTATCGCGCGACTGATCTTCAGAACCTTTTAAGCTGTAACAGTGTGCAAATATCATGAAG
>JACCGJ010010583.1:0-41806 GCA_013407085.1 Atriophallophorus winterbourni | reverse complement strand
GTTGTGGACACTTTTCGAGTTCCTTTTTTGCCAAAATATAAAGGGGATGGACCGAAACCTCTGAAGATTACGTTATTGACCAGCGCTATGGCCGAAATAGTAAGGTCGGAATGGAAAAAAACAAAACGAACACTACCCAAGGATGTTAGAATTAGCCCACCCAATGCCAAACCGTCGAACCCCAGAAAAGGACTCACCGAACCCAGGTTAAGAACCACTGATCTAACGCGTCGAACAATATGATTCGAATAACCGGAGATAGATGCGAACAACCGATAACAGTATCATGTTTGTATTTCAAACGGACACACGGGAAGAGCAGATACGAGCTTGGAGAGTGAATCGCTCCTTGAATAATTCCTTTGTGTAAAAAGTTATACTTGCACGTCACGATTTTGTGGAGTGTACGTGCTGGGGATCGGAACAACACAACACATTGGTACTTTGGGTACACGTTCAGGTTCTCGGCTATGCTTACACCGATACGTCGACTTGGTCATCACAATACCCTGATTACCGTGTTGGGAGTAACGTGATGTAGTCATTCCAAGGTTTCATGACACTTCGTGTAACAAGCTTATAGAAACTCGATCGATTATTATCAGGATACGTTCCTGGTTGGAGAAACAACAGCCGATGATCCGTGATTAAAATCATCTTGTTTGGCGATTATTCCGTTTTGGAAAAATGTAAACTTTTGCAAAAAAACGGATAAAATAAATCATCCATTGTTTTTACTCAAACATTCTGCATTAAGAGATGGGGATGTGAGCACCACAATATTCTGCATTAAAATTAATACATCGGTAGTATACTTTTAAAGTGTCAGGTTTCAGAGGATATGGAGTGGGCCCTGTATCACACACGCCTTTCATTCCATTATTTGAATTTGTTGTTTTATTCCAAATTACCCTCGAATCCACGGCTCGCTACTTTTTTTCCGACGAACCCATTGTGTATGATTGCGAAGCAAAAATACGATTTGATAAGTAACAAAATTTGAAAAAAATCGAACTATTACGCGCTTCATGACGAGCGTCCAAAGTTCTCTTCTGAAGCTTATTTTTCCTCGCCCGACTGTCGCACCGACTGTTTCAAGGTCACTATCTCGAACGTTTCTTCACATTGCTTCATCAATCGTGTCCCCATGACTGTCTGCTGCGACCCGGGATTCGTTGCCTTGTTCGCGTGGGATGAGGAACAAAGAATCTCGCGTGCGGTCGCATGCTTCACATGAACACAGACGTGAACATAGCCCATGATGTTATTAACCTCTGTGCCCTGCATTTGGACTGTGTGTGTGTGTGTATGTGCAATTCCAGCGTTCGTGCCCTTGGTGTAAATTGTTGTGACAAGAAATTCGGAACATACATGTGGAATCAAGAATTGAGGTGTTAACACTATCAACAGTTTTGTAGTTAGGACAAATGACTTTTATTGTTGTCCGTATGATTGAGAAATATTCGTTAGGATAAATATCGTGTGAAGTTGCTTAATTGAGTTATATAAGTGGGTTTTAGGGTGGAATTACTAAGCATAAATATCCAGTTTGTTCCTGAAAATCCTTTCACTTGATGATTGTACAACGTCTGACGGTAAAGAGTTCCACAAGAAACAAACGCACACCGAATAGAGCCGATGACAGTTTCGGCGAGGGCTATTAGCAAACAATATGCTACTTACTCAAAGAATTTCACGAGTACACTCGGAATCACTCTAGTAATGAGCATTGAGGTTCGTCGTACGAACCCCATGCAACAGTGTTGGCTGATGTGCAGTTCATGTAAGACGATAAGAGTAGCGTAGATTTTACATCAGTTTCAGCTAATTTTGTTGTTGTTGGCCTCCGCCGGTCGATGTCGACGATGGATGTACATCACATCGCATGATTTTCATGTTTTGCAACTTTTTGAATGACTAAACAGTCCGATTCGGGAGGAACAATCTCTCCCGCAGCGCTTGCAACGGTGGTCAGAACTGTGTTGTAATGTATCAGTTGCACGCTAGCGGCGTGATCTGCGTTCAGCAGCCAAGAGCTGTATTTGCTCCTCCCCGGCTTGCAGACAACGCGTTACACAATGCCTCCAAAGTGAGCGGTCAAGAGCAAGTACTTCCCAGCTTGCGGGGTCAATGTCAAGAGCTTTCATATCTCTTTTGCAAACATCTTTGTAACGCAAGTGCGGTCTGCCCAATGGTCGACTTCCTAATTGCAACTCACCGTATAGTAGATCTTTCGGAATACGACCATTTTCCATTCTATAGACATGACCAAGCCACCGCAAGCGGTGCTGACGTAATAGGGTGAACATGCTCTGTAGACCAGCTTTTGAAAGCACTTCAGCGTTAGTCACTCTGTCCATCCACGATATATGTTCAAGATACGACGGATGCTTCGTAGATGGAAAGCATTCAGCTTCCGTTCGTGTCTTGCGTGGGTGGTCCAGGTTTCACTGCCGTATAGTAAAGCAGTTAGTACGCACGCAGCTAATTTTAGCCACACGATTAATACGTGTTTCAAAAAATCGAGACAGCTCATCAACCACATGAGTTTACGAAAACACAGCACAAGCGAGGCCGTTTAAGAAGCTGCGAAATAACCGAGTGTAAAACTTTCAATGGCGCCGACTGCGCCATCAGTTTCAATTTCGATCATGTTCTGACGTTCCATTTCGCAACGAAAATCAAACTGACTCACCACCGCTGAGGCCGCAGCAAAATGTACGGTTAAAAAAAAAACAAATCAAAATAATTTCAGAACAAGCGTTAAACGCCCTTCCGTTGCTCCCACGCCACAATTTGGTCAAAAGGCTAATCGCTAACCAAAGTCCGATGTACTTTTCGCATCGGGTGTGCACATCACAACAGCGTTCGCGTCTACTAAATTGATGTTGCGAACATGGGGTGAAGGTGAAACAAACGATACATGTGTGTGCGATGGCACATGTCCGGAAAATGAAAATCGTGAGTGCGAGTGCTGTGAAATGAAGGTTGGACGTCAGCCTACACTGAGGGTTCGAAAAACTGATCGATAGAAACCTGAAACTTAACGAATGACGGTACAACGAAGAACTTTGGAGGGTAGCCTGCTGTCGGAACTGTCCAAACTCATTCTAACATTAGCGATAGTAGTCATGTGCCATTATGGGTCTGGAACAAAAGCATCCAGAAAAAGTAATGCGAAACCAGGGTCATGATTTCTATCTCAACATCACTTTTTGGAATTCAGTAATTCTAAACGTCAGTATCACAGCAGTGTACGAGAAAAAAATTACACATGCTTCCAGGATCGTTTTTATTCTCGCAATTCTCATACTAAGTTTATTTTCGAAACACTAAATCATGGTTCGTCGTGTAACCAACGAGATGACATAAGGCGAGACACTGTCTTCGCCCGTAAGTTTTTATTCCCTGACAGGCCTCGGAGACCGCTGTTTAACTCCGGGATCTTTAGCACAGTCACAGACTGCCCGTGGGCTAAGATATACTGTCAAGTTTCCCAGACCTAGACAGATGTGAGAACGAGAATAGCAATGGCAGTGAGACTCCAGCGTGCATTCGCATGCAGCTCACTACGGGTGGCAAACACACCAAGTAGCGCATACGCTTCTTCTAACCCAAACACTAATCACCAGCGAACATAACGAGACAGACAGTTTCATATTTGCAGCCACACCGCGAGATAAAATCACACTAGCGAGCATATACGTATAGACACACACAAAGAGAGAGAGAGCGAAAGAATGATGTCAACATGTAACAGGGATGAAAAGCCCCCAACCACTGTGGCCCACCAGCAAATGATACATGATTAGCATAAACTGTGCAGTGCAAAGGGTGTGAGAAGAACAATATAAAGAGGATAGGATAAACACACATAAGACATAAGCATGTTATGGTGGTACTAAGATCGGTCGGTGCCTATACAAAAGAGTCAAATGAGGGAGGGACATGTTGGAAACGAGTGTGCAGCACGTGTTCGGGTCACTTGGATGAGCAAGTGAAGACAACGAACAACACTGACGGAAACCCGCGGCACGAGTGACACCACGGCGATTGGTCAACCATTAGAACAAAGAGGCACCACCGGGCTGATTGATTCCGTTTTGAGATAAGATACCACGGCGCATGCGTTTGGACGGTGAGCCCATGGCTTCCGGTGGTCCTAAAACAGTCGGAGAGTATAGCGTGAATTGAAGCATCTCAAACGGGGAACAAAATGAGCTAAAAGCGGGGAAACATGCCGAAGAACATTCGATCTAGGTGAGGAAGATATGGCAACTCAAGCCTCACCGACTAAGACGGAATTCGATTGAAACCAGTTCTATGTTTCAGCTACCAAGCTCATTCGACTGCGCACGGTATAACATGGAATGGGAAAATGCATATCACCAATGCTCATAGGTTTCACTTGAATTATTGACAACCGTTCTACTTCACCGACTGGTTTATCAACATTACTTAGACAAACAGTATTAAAGGATGCATGCATGCATGAAAGCACAAGCTTGATCCAGACAAAGTACCGCAAAGTCATTGACTGCACGTGGGCTACGATACGGTCAGGTTGAACAGGCCTAACATTAAAAGATTACCGCTACACAATCACGACAGACGGATCGCCAAAAGGAGGGACAAATGCAGAGATGATACGGCTGCCATGATCTCGAGAATACGATCTGACAATGTACTGAAGGACGGCATTAGAACCGAAGTGAAAACAGAATCGGAACAGGGTGGACAATGATCAATGGACTCAATTTAGCCACCCTAGTTGCGAGACAATTATGAGTAAAGCGTTTAATGCGGCCAGACAATATACAAAACGGTGAGAATCTTTGTGATCAATATAGGGTGCTTTAGTTCCGGATATACACCGCGTAGATGAACGTTGAAGCCTAGCGATGAAAACGAACAGTCAAACAGTTGTGACAGATGAACGGGGCCAGAACAAAGTTGTCAGCACCAACTCAGTTGCAAGCATTTTAACAGGTATGCAGCGATACAAAAGCACTCGGTATCTGCAACGATGCATTGTTAGCCGTGGTGATGCTACAAAAGTTGTAGTGTGAGCAGCCAACACCGCGTTAAGTTGATTGCTGTTGGTGATGATGAAGAAGGCAACAAAATCATGCACCGATAGTGCGTGGTTTACGAGTGTAGTTTCTAATGTGCATAAGCACATGTTCACATCCAGCACAAGCTGTTTGAAAACGAAGAAGGAGTCTAAGACAGTCAAACGCAATACATACTACGAGCTGAAATGCACTGGCCACGAACAACTCTCTCGCCCTTCACATTTCTAGTAACTTTTCAGCTTGCTGTGAGATTCGCATAAGTCATATTTTATACACTTGTCCTATCCAAGGACATTGTATGGTGCACAGGCAAAAACTGAAGTCACCAACCTATCAACGGGGTTATCGGGCTCCGAACTGGAAATTCCCAGAAAAGGGCGTATGAACCGCTTCGTCGGTCACCGATAGGTGCGAACCTCTCTCGCTCCACTGCCTTGTGGGTAAAGGCTCGGGGTGGGACCCCCTAAACGAAATCTCCCTACTTCGGTGTAGGCAACCAGGTAGTATCATGCCTACGTTCAACGATGCCGATGACAACGCTTTGTACCCCCTTCTCGCTTTGTACATCTCATTGTTTATGTTGAACGGCACTATATCTGTATCAGATTGTGCGAATATAATATAATAATAATATTTTATACATTCATCACAAACTCTCACCACCTTATTCACGATACACCAAACAGTGAAACTTATGACGCATAGGTGGCGATTAAAGAAAGTGGCAAATACGTAAATTACCTGGTACAAAATACAGTTGTGGCCGTGGAATAAAAAAACGATTTGCACAGACAATCGCTCTTGTAAGTGATCTTTGCCGCGACGAGCTAGGATGGAAGAGAAACAACTGGTTATAAAGGCTGTGTTTTAAATTAAAAAAGAGGATGGCAAAAGTGGTTGTGAAAACACGAGAGGGAATTACGGATTTCAAATGAGGAAAGGAAAATCAGTTAGGACTGCCGACCATCGGGCGGACTATTGCGCGATTGAGAGGATGCGGCGCTTCTGTCGGACTGTAGGGCGATTACCAATTCGGCCCATCTCGCTCGTAGGCCCACGTGCAAGGCTCCGGGCAGGACAGAGGAAATTCGCGAACTGTTAGTGGAGAAGAATAGATTAGCCGGGTTTAGTGAGGAATTCGTCGGCGATCGTTGAGGTGTTCGGTTGCACTCACTCGGAAATCTGACGAAAATACCCAATCGTATGTATGAAATCACAGTCGATCCAGGCAAAGTGCCGCACAGTTCAGAGACTGCACGTGGGCTACGATATGTCAGGTTTGCCCAGGGCCAATAAGCAACAATAGAACCAACCACACCAATCATAATAATAACATATGGAGCGAACACCGCATGCTTAGCTACCATGCAACAATGACTGAGATCGAATGCTCAATCAATTCGGAAGGTTTTGACCTTAAACAAGCGGATTCAGTGAGCGCATAAATGAAAAAGACTATTAAATCCAAAGTGATGTGTTGCTCACATCCCCCGAAATTACACTACACTACCGGTTTCTGGCTGTTTGCCTTCATCAGGTGGAGACAGTAAGATTAGGTTCAGTGCGCCTTGAAACAGTGATAAATGGTAAACGAGGTTAAACTTGAATGCCACTGTTGCGTAGGGTTCGTACAACGAACCACGATGTTCAAACACAGAATCACATAGTGATTCGTGGTCAAGCAGTTTGTGAGCGAGTGAAGCGAAATCAACACGACAGCTTTCCCAGTCACTCTACTCCACAACGCTGCAATAAGATGCCCGAATCTACCGAAGATGAACTCAATCGCACGTGCTGAAGCAACTCTAACGCAATGAATGACCCTGCTAGGAAATCAATACAAAATTGTATGATGTTGCAAAAACCACATGAGCATCAATGAGCGTTATTCACGATAAAGACGAGGCCATCAGATGAAGTATGAACACTATTCACTCTGGATCGATTCAAGATCAATTGGATCAGGTCATCAGTAACATGGAGATCTTCACTCTGATGACGGATATGAATGGGTAACCACAATACAACGATTGCCAATGAAAAATGTGAGAACGGATACATTTTGATTATTGGTTTTGCCGTATTCTTGTCATCACAATATCTCAGGCAGATGAGGTGTTTGTTATGCACACGCCAGATCCAGTACATCTGGCTGACGACAGATCGAGTAGCGAGTGCCTCGTGCATAACTGTACCTGGTCTGCGAAAAATTGATATTCCATTCCGTAAATCCAGGTATGGTATGGTATGAAAGCACAAGCATGATCAAAGCAGTGCCGCACAGTCACAAACTGCACGTGGGCTAAGATCTGCCAGGTTGCCCAGGTAGTATCATATTATCATATCTTCTTGATTTAAGAGGATTTGTTATCACGTCGTTCACGGATGAAAATAAACGTTGGTTAGGCGTGCTATCCACCAATATAATCAGTTATACACAGAACATAGAACGTGTGAACAAGCATGCGCATAGCCAAAAACATAAGTTCACACAATGTATTGGAAAATGTTTTCGATCAATCGGGGAATCATATTCACGAAAAAGAAAGTTTGTAGTAAGTTCACACATGATAAACAAGGATGAGCGGACGGTGTGTGTGACTACTTATCCATGTCAAGCCCATTGAACTATTCACAAAGTTGATCACGACGGTCCATAATGGAAGCACTGGACTCGAGCATCGCTCTTATTTGAGCTCATCAGCAGTGCATATCCTCCGCTTCGGGTGTGTTATCGATACAAATGACTAAAGGGCCACAATAACCCGCGAAGAGGACGGTGTATGCTTAACAAATAGCCTGATCGATGGGCAAACCGTAGCGTGGGGTGGTTAATACGCATCGAATAACTGTCCGTACAAGTCCGATAAACACGTTCTTCGACAAAAAGCCGTGATACAAAAAGCGAGGCTTTCACAACATGCAACGTGTGTTTGGACAAGGGGATGGAGTTGGCTCGTGTCCAGCAAAACATAGAAGGAGAAAATCTCTGTGAGGTTGCGAGAGCTAAATCTTCCGTTGATTGATAGTTCCGTGATGTCTGGGCATGGGTAACCTGACAGTATCTTAGCTCACGTGCAGTCTCTGACTGTACGGCACTTTGCATGGATGAGGCTTGTGCTATCATCATTATCATCAATAGAATGGTAAACTAAAGCAGCATTGAAATAACGTAGTCATAAATGAACGAATGTTTTTGAGTACGAAAAATAGAAATTCAATGGTGCAAAACTGTTTCAAAAAAAAAACAAGAGTTCACCGAAATGACTTAACGGGGACATGTTTAGGATCAAATGTTAATGCAAGAATAATAATGAGGATCTTTCCCACGACTTCCTATTTCGGCGCTGGATATCAAAATGAACTGGCCGGTCGGCTCAGCACCAGCAAATTCACAGCCCCGCATCAGATGGGATATAATGTCAGAGGGGGTTGGATTTTTAACGAAATTTGTCCCGTACATACAGAGAAAGTGCTGAATAAGTTTACGGTGAATACCTCTCGAATAACCCTTAACTGCCCAATTTAATTTATAGGCTGAATACGCTACACGTTCCTCTCTCGCAAACGCTCGATGCACACTGGCGTTATATGCCGGATGACTGCTGTATCTCTGTATCAAAATGGTACTAGACATGTATTGAACAAGTAAAAACACAAAGGAAACGATTTGAGCCGATCACTGTTTATTTATGCAACTTTTAATTAGCGTCCTGAATTCGGTACTGAGGGATAAAAATTAGAGCTCATGCAGCTTGAATCAATAAAAAGTTGCAGCCAAAAAGTTGACAAATTCAATACACGCACCTCACGACCAGCTTCGCGCTGGAGCTACGTGTCGTGAAACAGTGGAATAATCGTTAACGAAAATGGGAACTTTGCAGTCACATGGGAACATTGATGAATACAGGTCAAATGAGCGTGAACAAGACAACGCAATTTAAACACACTACACTCCAACACCCGCAACAAAGGATTATCGGAACAGCAAATATCCATAATTAGCCGGCAAATGCGAGCCGAACGCGTTCTTGCGAACTATAATGCTGGAATACACATGAATAAGCGAGCGATTTAACATATTATCCAGACACAGTGCCTAGCCGCTTGGTTAAGGTGAAAGAACAAATGCGATTGTTGATGCTGGAACCGAAGTCGGATTAATCCAATCAGGACATTCAAGCAACCACGCCCGTTTCGGAAAATAAACAATTGATATATAACAGTGGCATACAAATTCAACTTTGTTTACCGCTTTTCCACTGTTTCAAGGCTCACTGAACCTGATCTTACTGTCTCCACCTGACGATGGCAAACAGCCTGAAACCGGTAGTGGTGTGTAAGGGATGGGCATGTGAACACCACAATACATTAAACAATTGATCGTTCGCAAAACGTATCTGAGTCGTCTAGATTGTAAACCCCAACCCGTTTTCGATTTCACACAAATATAAAAAGCAATGAGAAATGCCAAACCAAACCTTTGAATAATATACGTTTTCATGAAAGAGACTTATGAATAATGGTTGGAGTGATACCGAATCGGTCGCACTCGGAAGAATAGGATCTTAGTGAACCCGGGAAATCAAATTGCAATGTCTGTTTACAATTTCCTTGTTGGACAAATTGACAATTAAATTACACGAATGAGCATCCACTTTTTAAGGCTCTTTGCGGCTTGAAAGTTTACATCAATGTGCAAAATCAACGTTGACAGCTCGGGTTTCAGGGCAGGGAAAAGATTGCGTGTCAGACAAAGGGGGAACGAAGTTTTTCGAAGCACGCACTGATAGGACATGAGCGCTTTTCATGACAGATGTTTGAAGACACAAAAAGATGAAGCATGATTGATGCCTGGCCGTCGAGGCGAAAGAGAGAAGACAAAAGACAAGAATGGAAATTGACGACTGCGTTCGTAACGGTAATGCCACTCATCGAATATGGGAACAGACTGCTGGACTATGAATCCGTTTCAAAATATTATGAGTTTAGAAAAAAAACTTGGTTAGGTTTTTCTCATAAATTTGAGTAGAGAGAGAGGGGAATACGGGCAACGGGGAATTTAATAAGGAATCTTCTCAGGCAAACGACTTATCAGATATAATAAAGATAAATTCATGGAACATACTCTCACTTCTACAAAAGTTCTCCCAATGTCGAAGAAACTGAAAGAAACCGGGACTGTTAGAGCCGCTTACCAATACGGCGAGCATCTGGTCTTACCCGCAATCGGATTACACTATCAGACAGCTTGGTGGTATTTTGGTATAACAGAGAGGCTATCTGTATCCTACAACTATTTATCATGTCCTATTACACAGCGTGAAACTCTTCAGCATTAAGATGAAGCGTTTCCCCTGATTACGAGTCCAGCAGTTGCGATCCATAGATTCACTTAACAGACAAGTCGATACAGTTGAGAATTTGAAGCCAGCGAACCTGCTCATGTCCACTTTATTTAGCAGTGACTTCAAAGTTACAACTTGGGCATTTTTGACTATTTTAAGCCACGGGGATCCTGACCTACTGCCGTAACACGTTGAGTGTCCACTGTGTAAACATTGCCGTGGGAAAGTGATTGAAAAGCATGCAAACACGGATTTTTGTTTTAAGCGAATGAACAATTAGTTAGACTATCAGGTATGGAGATTGAGTCGGGAATTACAGTCACAAAGAGTTCCCAGCGATTAGTACAAAGGCGCGAGCGGTAGCCATGTACGAATTGTTAAAATGAGCGGAAAATCAATGTATCACACTAAGCCACTACGATTCATTACCCATAAAAAACGTGAATGAAAAGACTCCGGAGGAAAAACCCATACCACTTGATTGAATGAAGCTCAACACAATTTTCGGAACACTTATTGTCCAATAATTCACTCAGTACGTCATTAGAACAAAAGTAAAACAACAGAGTCGGAGCAGGGTGGAGAATGATCAATGGACTCAATTTAGCCACCCTAATTGCGAGACAATGATGAGTTAAGTGTTTACAATCCAATGGTTTGAGCGCGCAAAACAAAATGGACGAAAAACTTGTGGTGATCAAACGGCCCGATGTGAAACCGAAACGATCGACACACATGCGTAACGCGACCAAGTTAATCAAGCTGTAAATTTGCCAACTGGCCACACATGGTCATCAAATAGATATACGTGAAAACACCCGAGTTAGTTAGGTTACACGAATACGCTCAAACCGGAACTGAGCTGCATGCGCAAGCAGGCTGGATTCTCACTGTCATTTCTATTTTCATTCTTTTATCCTTTCAGTCCAAGGTAACCTGACAGGATCTGAACCCCTGGTGTAGTCAATGACTATGCGGCAGTGTCTAAATCAGGTTTGTGGTTCCATACATACGGAGTTAATTAGTACACTATCAAACGAATAAAAACCCACAAAATATGACAAGCATAACATCTGCTTTCACACACCGGGTACGACGAGACGCAGAAAAGCGATCAGACGGAGCAAAAAAGAGATTTGCCTACTAGAAAACGCTAATTCGAGAGTAAACAATGCTTCTGTGTTTCAGTAGGAATTTTCGTCTCACTTTTTAAGCTTATACCGTAAATCATCCAACCAAATGACAATCGAAAACATTCCGAGGCAAATAACCATCAGTAATCGTGTGATCAAACTTGAGCCCCATGCGCTCGGTGAATCGAACGCAGTGTTCGCTTTTATGCGGGAACGCAGAGAACAATCTACCCTTCAATTAACCATTAATTGTGTGGTTCGCGCAGCTGACAAACCACCAGCTGGCGAGCGTGGCCTGGTGGGAACATGGACGCGCGTTTCTTCGTCGTGTTCGACCTGTCAGACATTCCCGTTATATGGGAGGAATGTCACGTGATCTGCTGATGATAATGGGGAACAAAGACAAAGAGGTGGGTTGTAAAACAGAATATGGGAAGAACGCTGTTTGGGATTGGACAGGCTTACTACGTTGAGGCTGTAAACTTGCGCTAGTGAAATGTGAGCGAAAGAAGCGACATTGAAAAAATCATATGAGCGCTCATGGAGTAACTTTCAGACTGTCTGTAGTAATACACGAATGCGTGTAGCAGCTATAGAAACGACGGATCGTATAGTGAAGCATAGCTAGGAAATTCGACATATATAACGAGCAGAAAAGGTAAACATTTAATGCGAAAAGAACTAATCGTTATACGGTGGCAGAAAGGAGACATCAGGACACCGTACCCGTTCGTAATCAGTAGCCGGTGATTCATCATCATCATCATCATCGCAGACAGCATTACACCGGTAGCGCGTACCGAATGCTTAACTGCCACACAACCATGAAAACGTAAAATCCTAAAAGATGGGGAAGAGTGGGACTTAAATAGCTACGGATTCTATAGAAGAGTAAGTACAAACAAACTGGGTAGAGTTGCCTACACCTCGAATGGAATATGCATTCAAACAAGTTTCGTGAACGAGTAGAGCGACATCAGCACGGCAGCTTCCTTGCGGCTTTCACTGTCATGCATCATAATAAGCTTTTCTCGTCACTCCGCTTGACAACATGCAAGGTTAAGCAAACACTCCAAGAATATGCTTAGTGCAAGACCGCCATTGGACACGGTAGAATAACGGGTTGTGAAAATGCACTATACAAATTCACTGGTTCAGTGCGAACTTGTGACTGAGCCGGGTAGACTGAGGTTAATGCCATCGAAGTGTTGTTTTAGAGAGCAACGTTACCTACAGTTGTTTAAGCACACTACATGTTGTCTGTCAACAGGCCAGGGAGAAAACCAATCAATGCAATTCTTTCGCTGTTTCCAGGCAAACGGATAACAGCTTTGCTGTTCTTAGCTGATGAGTGCTGGCAGCACAAATAGATTTTGGTGTCTAGGTACGATTGAAAAGCCTACATTTTATGCTAACGATGAAGCTTTTCAGACAATTTTGTGAAAGTTAAGCAATGATCAATGTAATTCAGTTATATATGCTCTTCGATTTTTGCATTATTAACCTCCCACTGAAACGATTGATAGTAGTTAGAGATGAGGTTCAAACATGGGCAACTGGTATATGCAAAACTAAAGCTACATCCAATAAATACTCATCGTATCCCATTAACGCTGAGTCCGAAATTCGGCGTTCAACGTGGACGAACTACATAACCATGAAAATATTTTTGCGGAAGACAAGACAACACAAAAACAGCAAAAATCTGCCTGTCAAAACATCATAAGCAAACTCGTTTTTATGTCTACCAGAGAAAAACCACTTTTCAACGATTGATCGAAGCATTTACCACAAATGACCTCAGTGAGGACAAATGGTCAAAGTTTTGAGCACACAAAGCGTCGCGAGCAAACGTGCGCCCACAAGGTTCGATACCGCACTCAACAACTTAGCTGGCTGGAAAGGCTGGTGGGACTTTACTTTACTTTGTGCGACTATCTCCTCCTGGAGGACGAGTCGGCTTCAGTGAAGATTCTTGGGAATTTGGGTACAAAGCGGCGTCCCCAGCACCACTCGGCGTTTGTTCGAGTCAGCTTCTCTAGCCTTTGTACAACTAAGTGCAACCTGCAAGGCAGCAGGGAGTTGCCAGAAAGAGGTGGTCTACCACTCTGTTCATGTTTTGCCTCAGGGTTTCTCCCGAAGCCTTCCGCGTCGGGTATCCCGCAAGGAAGAGAGGGTGTAAAAATAAGGTTTTTCCTTCCCTAGGATGAAATGCCCTCCCATTCTTGTCTAACGAGACTTATCTGCTCGAAAGCAAACTGGTTTTCAGGTGCCAGTCACTCGCCCTCGCCCCTTCTCCTGTTGGTAGAAGCAGTTCCGCCGGGCTCGGGTAGCCACTCGCGCAGGCCAGAAGCTGGACTTGGTTGTCAGAGGCTATTTGAGACGCATGCCATATGGGAGCATTTTATAAACAGAGGGAGCTTATCCTCACCGCCACCCCCGGCTATGACAACCTTTGGAACTCTCGTGGGACTTAATCGTCGGTAATATAATCAAACCATGTAGAAATGTCTTAACATGATCGGATCAATCATAACTTTGAGAATGCAACAAAAAAGAGTAGTTTCCCATTATGTGTTATACGCAAATCATTGCGCTGTCCAATTAGGAGGATGGAGAGGACTGTGGACATTGCTGAGAGATCACTCTGGCAAATGCTGCAACTAAATTGATTGCGAACGCTTTAGAGACGTGGTTGCAGATATCAGCTAGAGAAGCTACACAGAATCACAAGGCGGCATCCTCCATGGTACGACAAACCTTTTCTGAAACGTACCGGGAACAACTAATATCGTTGAACTAAGTTTTTATTGATTCAAAAAACTGGCAACTAGGTTCAAAAAGTGGCACTTTTCAATCTGTTCGAATGTATGAGCCGCCATTACAGATTAGTGAAATTCGTTTAGTCATTTTAAGCTGACGCAAAAGTTCAGCCAAGTTCGAGGGTCACACTTCACTCAACGTTAAACGGCCATACAACCATGGCACAATAAAAGCCTAAATGTTTGCAGAAAGGTAGATCCAGATAAGCTCAGATGAGAGGCCTGAATCAGGATTTTTATGGAGTAGTGTGACAACTTCCTTACGACGTTCACTGCATTAAAACTGGGCAAGTTTCCCTCACCTTCTACCTGACCATATATAAGACTAAGCAAACAATTCCAGATGCTTACTACGAGAAACACGATTTTGAAACATTTTGAGGGGTAACTAACCACTGCGACATCTATACGATAGCATCACTTAGGTTGGCTAATTAGAAGAAAAACGGTTGAGAAAATTAAACTTTTAATCACGCGCTGAAGATGTACATAACAGACCAATGTATGGATGTGCAATCGTGCAGTAACACTGTCCTGTGCAACTAACACTGTGCAAAATGGATTTGCCATCGCTAATTAGCTACATGCGGAAATACACTGAAGTCTCATTCTGATATCTGTCTAGACCTGGGCAACCTGACAGTACCTTAGCCCGTATGCGGTCTATGGCTGGATCAGGCTTGTGATTTCATACATACAAAGTTTTTCGGTTTAGCAAGTTGATCGTTGAATAGACTACACCGTCGGCACAAGAATGTTTGTAAGCGAGATACAAAATGAGTCTGCACGGATCCTGCCGATCGAATAGAACTAGTCACGGATTACTCATTTCAAGAGCAGTTAAAGCGACAAAATCAAGCTGAAGGCCAAGTATCAAGGTTGGCTACAAAACCTATTGATTGAGCTGGTTGAGAGCAAACTATAAAGAAATAATATGAACGTTTGTTATCGGTTTGATTGAATTTATATTTTTGATCGATTCAATATTTTTTTAAAACGAAGCTGAAAATATGCTTATACATGCCGTGTCTAATGAACATGCCAAGTGAACTCATGTTTAAAAAACACCAGCATAGGATTGGACAAACGATAACTGTTTGCGCGCTGCGTGGCACGTAAACATAAGCAGCAACAGATGTAGCGAACGAAACGGAGAACTTGATTTTGAACCCATATAGCATTGGTATGGTATGAAAGCACAAGCCTGATCCAGGCAAAGTGCCGCACAGTCAGAGACTGCACATGGGCTAAGATACTGTCAGTTTGCCCAGGCCTAGACAGATATGAGGGGGAAATAGAAATAGAAATGGTAGTGAGACTCCAGCGTGTACTCGCGTGCAGCTCACTACAGTTGGCCTCATTAGTACGAATGTTCGCCGCACATCAGATAAAATGCTGCACGATTGCACGTTTCATGCAGACCATATTGCATTGCCGGATTGCGATCAATGAAGCCCGTTTAATCAAAAAAATGTTAGTTAAACTCACCGCAGGCAACGGGTGAAGCGTCTTGTTCCGGTGGGTGAATCGTGAGTAATGGGCATCGCGGACAGTGTATCTTCATCATCTGGATGCAAGCCTTGTGCGGATATACCCCGAAACGCCTTCGGATGTGCCTGGAGTGTTTCCTCATCGTCATCCGGTGGACGATTTTGAAGTTTTTGAAAACTACTACTTCGAGTAGAATGCCGCGCAACGGGAGAGCTCGGGGAGGCACACACGGAAGCCCGTCCGGTTAGTTTCACTCCGTCCGTCTTTTCGATATTCTCATTCTCATAGTCAGATGAAGCGCCACTCAAGAGTAGACTCGGGGTAGACTGGCCACTCATATAGGTAGAGGATAAGGAACGCCAGCTGTCCTCGAAGCTAAAACAAACGGGATGACATGAAGACATAATTATAACAAACTAGCCATATCACGTGATAATTTACGCTATCTTGCGTTTTGAACACGAAGTAACGAAAGCGAGACTATGCCACTTCTCAAATGGGCGAAATTTTAATATGATTACAACCACAAAAGCGGACATCGTCAGTGGACTTAGAGATAAAAACTGGTAGGTTAATTCAGTAACCACAAAACGCCGGAATTGTGGTTCTAAACCTGCCATCATTAGCAATTATACATGCGTTGTTGAAATATGCAGTGAATATAATAAATGGTGACCATAAACGAATACGAAAGACCCAAGAAATCAGAATAGAATACGGCAAAGCACCACAGGCAGACTACCCTTCAGTTGAACTACTGTTAAACTGTTGTCCATCTTAAAGCCGCCCATAATTGACGTCGGAGTCAAGGCGGTCAAGCGAAGATCTGGCTGTTAACTGTGCATGAAGATTTATACGCTGTTAGACCACGTACCGTCTACGGCGTTCGAAGATGGGAACATGAGTGAATAACAATCTGACACGATCTCGCCTCCAAACAACAAGTGTCGGTTGGCGCGATTTCAGAAACAAAATGAAGCGGCTAAACCACCAATGGAACCAGCCATTTTGTACGGCTGGCCAGGTAAAGGATTTGCCAATAGCATTGAAGTATAACTTTGGCATTGTTTCAAAGGCTATTCAATCCTATCTTTGAGGTCGGCAACCAACAAAAAGTGGTTATAGTGTGTAGGTGTGAGCAACAAGAGAACGCTACTATTCTACTTCAATCACTTTAGTCATGTACACGTGACCGCCGTGACAACTGACCCCGACTGTGTTCACTTGTTACATAAGGTGAGCTCGACACATGAGTCGAGTGACCTTGGCCTTACTCATGTGACTTGATACCTTTAGGGCATACTATAGTTGAACAGAATGTTACCACTCTCTCGCCAATCGCCACTGTCATGGTCACCAACACGTCGAGAGGGGGATGGTTCTTGATCGATTAAAGACGATACTTTCTGTCGAGGATGAAAGTCACTTCGCGTTTGAGGAGTTTTAGAATTGACGCTGTTGCATGTCTACTTCAGAGTGTCGCAATAGTTCGATAGCAGATTATTATCGGTAAAATTTTCCAGGCACTTTATAATCACCAGACAATGTGGCAAAATCATTTCACGCGAAGGATTTATTTGCGATTAAGATAAATTAGCTAGTGCACGAAAACATTTTTTGTGCAATCGAATTAGTGGCAGCAATCGATTGGAATATGTTTGGGACCGATCGTGTATTCATAATGCAAAGAAATTTGAGTGCAATCGGTTAGAGCACTATTTAGGTAACGTTTCGTTTCTGACACGGAAGCCTCGTCAGACCAAGAGTGATATTCAGGACAGGGAACATGATTAAGTAGAAGTCAACCCCCACCACTGATTTGACCTTACTGCTAAACAGCCTATAGTACGCCTACACTGTGTCACGTCTCATGGAATGACCAGGATCAGTGGTCGATTTTTCTACCAGTGTATCCACATCAATCTAATACATGTGAACACGGTCAAGGTCAGTTGACACAGCGGCCCACATGCGTAAAAGTACATAACTAACGGGGCTAAGGTTTGATCCGGACACGCTTAACTGTATCGTATGGTATGAAAATTGATTGGAAGTCTGCCCTAAAGGCCACCCGTCAATCTGCACGTTGATATGTTCGCCCAGGTTTACAGGCGTAGACAGATGAGAGTGATCAAAGAGAACGATAGTTTTCCCTTTCGCATGCGAGCAGTACCCCGCTGGTCAAATTCTAATATGCTTCAGTGTGCACAGACATAGCACGACAAACGGTCCTCGCAATTTTTCTCCGATTTTTCGGACGGGTACTTTACATTCATCAATTGGCGTTTTACAAAACTCTTCGGATAACCGTGGTCTATGAACCTTTGGCTCGCTTCACGTTGCGACTGTTTTAGTGATATTTTTACGATTACTTCCATCAACTAATTAACAATCAAGTCAATTATTAACAAATACTTGGTCGACCGCCACTGAGGTAATTCGCCTCGATTTAGCTCTGCAAAAAAGTAGTGATATTAAACAAGCGTGAACAAGCTCATCCCGTGAATATTATTATTGTTGCTGACCTCTGTCGGTCGATGTAGACCATAGATGTGCATCACAAGCGTATGATGATATCATGCTCCGATGAGTTTCAAATGACGAAACAGTCCGATTGCAGAGGAACAATCAGTCCCACGGTGAAAGGTAGAACTCGTCAGTTGCACGCTGCCGGCTTGACATACATTCGGCGTCCCCAACTTGGAAATGACATTTTACACAGTGCTTCCAAACTGAGCGGTTGGAAGCATGATTCTTCCCACTCGTCGGTTCAATGCCAAGAGCTTATACATCTGTTTGCAAACGTTTTTGTACTGTGCGGTCTGCTCCTAATTTCAAATCACCACAGTGCAGAGCTTTCGGAATACGACCATTTTTTCATTCTGTACACATGACCCAGTGTCGTAGTTTGGTGAACATGCTCTGTAGTGAAGCGTTTAGAAAGCACTTATGAATTTGTTAGCTTGCTAATCCAAGATATGTTCAATATGCAACCGATACGCCTTAGATGGAAAGCATTCAGCTTCCGTTCCTGTTTTGTGTGGAGGGTCCAAGTTTCCCTGGACGCGCGCACTGAATACCATCATTTTTGTCCTCACTGTCAAGTGGAGGTTTCCCCAGACACGAAAGTTCAAAACAGACAAGGTGGCAGCTACTCTGCACACATTCGAATAAACAATATGGAAACAACAACAACAATAAACAACATGGAAACATGGAAAAAATAGGCGAATCTGTACAGAATAAGTGATTCTTGGTCCAGTACTCAGGACGCTCAAAATGATCAATGTATCCTATTGCGCGTGAGATGAGCACTACAGTACACCGGAACAAAGCTTTTCACTCTTCTTCCTTAATCATGCTCGTTTGTGTTACATCTTTAATCTAAAAAGCGTGTCAGAAAGGAATCATAACCCTCTAAACGTGCTAACCGATCCCTCTTACATACATTGTCATAGCAATAACTACCATACTGGTATGGTATGGTATGAAAGCACAAGCCTGATCCAGGCAAAGTGCCGCACAGTCAGAGACTGCACGTGGGCTAAGATACTGTCAGGTTGCCCAGGCGTAGACAGATATGAGGAAGAAAAAAGAACAGGAAATGGTAGTGAGACTTCAGCCTGTTTCAGCATGCAGCTCACTACCTCTGGCCAATCAATTTAGCACGGTTAGCCGCACAGCACATAGTACTGCATGATTGCACAACCGTGCAACTACTGGATGGATTTCAAGCACCCTTCAAAATACAACTAGTCATCCACTGCCTTTGACGGCATTAAGTTTCAGGTGAACCAATCAGGTTACAACCACACGATAACCAGGACCAAACGGGCACGTTGGAGTACCGAGATTTATTTTAACTTTCGGATGGTAGACGTCCTGCTTGAGAGGCGCATGTGCTGCCATTATGCTAAGCTCTGTAAAGTTTTATCGGAAAATGGATCATGAGAGGACAAGAAATATTTAACAAGACAAAACAGATTAGCTAACTGAAATACCTGAGGTCATCGAAATTGTGTAAATGCTTTCTCCATTTCCGTATCATCCCATCCCATGCTCGCCGGGATACTTTACGGAATTTGTTTGGCGTCCTTGGGTGATGACGCTCTCGCAAGGGTTTGGGTATGGTTAGAATGTACTCTGCGTAGCGCTCCGTCACTTTGCCCATGTCAATGTCCCGTTGTCGGCGAAGTAGCTCTAACTGGCGGCGTTCTAGCTCGATCGGTTCGTCCGCTTCGCCCTGGAATGTAAATCCGGGTAAATAAATAGCAAGTTGAGTACAAATACTCGAATATTCCGGAGTTTCTGATAAATATGATTCAGAGTCGACAAACCTGTGTTCTTGTGTTGCGTTGTCCACGTCCGTGGAACACCTTGCGTTCATACCAAGATTAAAAAACGGTATATATTTTCTACTCTCAAATAACCGGGAAAAAGCGTAATCCCAAAATTGTAAGGCGGAGAGTGGTCAAACGCCCTCAAACATTGAACTGCATGGGGAATAGCAGATCCGAAGCATGCTATACGAGTAAAAATTACTTCAAATGATGGTCCTAACTCCGGTCGAAAGACGTATATGCCACTGACACGATACTGCAACCGGATGCAAGCGAATCTTTGCGGACAATAGAAGTAAAATACAGATAGCTGGTGGACATCTTTCGCTCATATGGATTGACATGTTTTTAATCGAAGGACGCTCAACTCAGCCATTTGAACCAATCTCTTTCACGAATTCACGGATCAAATTTCGTAAACTTCCCTCGGTTACAAGTTGAAAAATGTTAGAGACCGATCAAGTAGTTATATTTATGAACGTGTGAACGACAGTATCAATTGACCTTAATCGATTTCACGCCTGTGCTCGGTAAATAAAGTCATTGATCCCGTCATTGTCGATACGACTTGCCACCCGTAGGACCTCAATAGGCTGTTTAGTGATACTACCAATCAGAGACGGTGGTTATGTGCTACTTAATGACGTTCCCTGTTGACGAATACCCTTGGTCTGACGACGCTTCTGTGCCAGAAGTGAAACTTGCCCTTGGTAACATTGGCCCATTCCCAGAGGCGTTCACTTTGCAGTCCTAATGTATGTATGAAAGCACAATCCTGATCCAGGCAAAATACCGCACAGTCAGAGACTGCACGTGGGCTAATGCAGGACATGTGCAATGCATGCCAATTCCACCCCCAACTTCATGCCTCTTGGTCTTACGCAGGCAACTGGTGTTAAAAACAGAAAGCCGAGGGATGTCATTAGCTCTGATGGATCAGGTTTAGTAATCACAGAATAGAGTAACACGCACGACTACGTTGCGCACTTGACCTTTAGTACGAAAACATCGCATCGACGGTGTAGCAAACGCTACACCCGATATGCATATACACAGTGAGATCTCGTCTTTGGCACAACCGCCAGCAGGGATATCACTGGCGAAATAAACGAAGGTATCGACCAATTTTAGATTAGCATCACACTTGTTAGGTGCAAAGCACGCGCAATAAACATGTAAGCTTCACGCGTCAGGCGATCCTGGGCATGCCCCAGAATCGCGAGGCCATCAGCATACTGTAGATTGATAGGAGTCTCAAGATGCAGAAGTTCAATACCCTCACCAATCAGATCAACTAAAGTTTTCCTTAGAGAATCATCCATCGCAAAGTTAAAACGGAATGGCAGCGCTGTCGAATTCTGCTGAAAATACCGAACGATGGTAACGGTTTGTACGCCCGAATCCTACCCGAGGTTTAAAAATACAATGCTTTCAAGATCCAAACATACTTTTCGGCACTCCCAAAGACTGGCGATCGATTGAATTGAAATTTCTCTTGCACGTAAAAAAATTTCATGATAGTTGGCCTAAGGAACGTGCGGCATTGATTTAGTAACTGATGGAGCGCGAAGAGTTGATCTATACACACATGACCGAAATAAAACTTAGTTTGCTCCTCGCGGATTCGTTAATACCGTTTGGCACTCAACCGGTGAAGCTAGATAGAGGAGACACTAAAATAAGACTTATACCCAGATGATTGTCACAGATATCACAATGTCCCTTTTGGGAAATGTGATCAATAACTGATTCTCTCTAAGAGATCGGAACGCGTTTTTCTGCTCGTATGTCGGTGAACAGCGATTGGTATTCACAAACTAAGGCATAACATAAGGCACAACCGCCATTCGTGAATAAGGATGGTATCAAGGAATAAGCACTTGTTACTTTATGGAGCGTCATGCTCCGGAGTATACTATAAATCTCTGATTAAGAGCCTTGAGAGAAATCGCCCATGGGGGCCCGTGTCTCGTACCTCCCAAATAAGGTGTAGAAGGTCGGTTAAACGATAATTTAAAATGTTGTCTATCGCACCATTTGCTTCACGCAGAACCTTACGGATGCCAAATCGCCAGCTACCAGTAGTTCTGATGAATTAGAGCCGTTTTCTGAAATTGGGTACAGCCACCACCAATTGCATTTCAATAGCCTTTCAATTCCACCAACATTCCTGATCGCTCATTAAACTGGAAAGCCTGTCTGCGTGAAGCATCATGTATGCTATCGTATGAAATAGACGAACTCCCAAGCATAGATGGGAGGCAAAGTACCGCACAGCCAGAGAATTCCCGTGAGCTAAGACGTTGTCAGATTGCCAAGCCCTAGACAGTTATGAGAAAATAGTAGTGGCAGTGGGACTGTAGCGCATTTCGAATCCAGCTCTTTTAAAAATCAGCTTAACAAGCTGTTAATTGCTGTTGTTGGCCTCCTTCGGTCGATGTCGACCATGGATGTACATCACAATCGCATGAATTTTCATGTTGTTCAGCTTTTTGAATGACTAAACAGTCCGATTTGGGAGGAACAGTCTCTCCCGCAGCGCTTTCAACGATGGTCAGGACTCGGTTGTAGGGCGACAGTTGCAAAGGTTGTCATAGCCGGGGGTGGAAGTGGGGATAAGCTCCCACTGTTTATAAAATGCTCCCATATGGCATGCGTCTCAAATAGCCTCTGACAACCAAGTCCAGCTTCTGGCCTGCACGAGTGGCTCTCCGAGCCCGGCGGAACTGCTTCTACCAACAGAGAAGGGGCGAGTGACTGGCGCCTGAAAACCAGTTTGCTTCGGGCAGATGTAGCTCGTTAGCCTGGGAGGGCATTTCATCTAAGGGAAGGAAAACCCTGATTTTAAACCTCCGCTGCCTTGCGGGATACCCAATCGCGGGAAAGGCTTCGGGAGAAAACCCCGAGGAAAAACCTGGAACAGAGTCTGGTAGACCACCTCTTTCTGGCAACTCCCTGCTGCCTTGCAGGTCGCACTTGGTTGTGCAAAGGCTAGATAAGCTGACGCGCACAAACGCCGAGTGGTGCTGGGGACGCCGCTTTGTACCCAAATTCCCAAGAATCTTCTTTGAAGCCGACTCATCCTCCAGGAGGAGATAGTCGCATGCATGCCGGCGGCGTGATCTGCTCTTCCCCCAGCTTGCAGACGACGCTTTACACAATGTTTCCAATGTGAGCGGTCAAGAGCAAGTTCTTCCCAACTCGCGGAGTTAATGCCAAGAGCTTTCATATCACTTTTGCAAACGTCTTTGTACCGCAAGTGCTGTCTGCCCAATGGTCAACTTCCTAATTGCAACTCACCATAGAGTAGATCTTTCGGAATACGACCATTTTCCATTCTGTAGTCATGACCCAGCCACCGCAGGTGGCGCCGTCGTAATACGGTAAACATGCTCTTTAGACCAGCTTTTGAAAGCACCGAAAAGCGTGGGAGCAAGAACACACCCTTGCTCGACGCCCCGGCGAATTTTAAAGGCTTCTGAATTACAATCGTTAAAATGGACTGAGCCATTCATGCCTGAGTGGAACGAAATTACAAGTTTAAGCAGTCTTGGGGAGAGGCAGCCTATCAGATCAAGCATTTTAAGAAGACCCTTCCTGATCACGTAGTCAAATATTTTTCGTTAAATCAATAGAAACAGCGTATAATGGCATACGCTGTTTCCGACACTTTTCCTCAATTTGTCTTAGGGAGAACATCATGTCAACTGTTGATCTTCCCCAGCGCATGCCGCATTGGAATTCGGAGTAAATTCCATCAGCTAAAACTTGTAGCCGGATCTGTAAGACTTTAGCAAACAATTTGCCTACAACATTCAGAAGGAAGATTCCACTGTAATTGTTGAAGTCGCCTTATTCTTATATAGCGTGATGATCGTTGTGTCTCGCATCTCTCGTGGGACACACTCCTGTCAGCACTGAAGAAGCAAATGACGAAGAGGTTGCAATAATGCTGCTCTACAGCATTTGATGAGCTCAGGTGGAATCCCGTTGTCACCAGAGCCTTCGCATTCGCTAAGCAGTCGATTGCCTCATTGAGCTTATCAAGAGTAGGGGGAGTATCTGTATGTATGTATGTATGTATGTATGTATGTATGTATGTATGTATGAAAGCACAAGCCCGATCCAGGCAAAGTGCCGCACAGTCAGAGACTGCACGTGGGCTAAGATACTGTCAGGTTGCCCAGACCTAGACAGATATGACAAAAGAAATAGAAAGAAAATAGTAATGGTAGTGAGATTCCAGCGTGTTTCAGCATGCAACTCACTATCGGTGGCCAATAAATTTAGCACGATGTTAGCCGCACAGCACAGAAATACTGCACGATTGCACATTCGTGCAGTCTGTAGGAGAAAATCCCAGTCTACAAGCCCAATATTGCGTCTAGGGCGAGCAATAGGTTTGTGAAAACGTAGTACCGCTTCGAAGCTTATCATTACATGATCGATTTTGCCTATCGGTCTAACTGCTTAGGGCTGTGACGACAAAACCAGGTCGAGAGTGGATGGAGTGCATCCATTTCGAAACCTTGTACGATCACTCACACGCTGATGCAACGCATAATCATGGAGCCATTCGAATTGCTTGGTGACTAAACCTACAGGGACGGCCCAATCTATGTCTGGAAGGTTGAAATCACCTAGGATGAGTAGGCTGGGAGCTGATTGAAACAACCTATCGAGCGTCTCAATCAGCTGTGTAATCTCCTTCTGGGCTGCAATGGGTGTGACGTAGACACAAGCAATTGCGAGGGCTGACTTGTAGCAAGCTAGGATACTCGTGACAACTTGGACGTTTTCACTGATTACGGATATACCCGTGCCCGTATTGTGAAAGCCATACTCTAGGAGTGCAACGCCACCGCTTCTCCTATCGCCAGGTATATCGCATCTAATGACGAGATACTGCCCGAGGGAGGTGCACGCTTTTTGGCGTGCTACTTAAAGCAGGATTATCCGGTTCAACATCCTCTTGCATGGATGTTACGGAGCGTTGTCTGAGGATTGAGGCCGCATGCATCGAAGAAGAGCAACTACTGGAGACATCTGCTTGGCTCCCATCTTCATTTGCGAAGAAGAAGAACCGTTCAGTTCTGTTGGCACAATACTGTAAATGGCTGATAATCCAATAGTGTCCAGAATCTGTCTAGATATTCAATGGTCGGCACAACACAGAAATACTGCGCAATCGCACATCATACAATGCTGTTAGCAGAAAGTAAATGGGGTTGTTCATTTAGTTGGACAATTCGTAGAAAATCTATGTTTAGCTACTTAGGAAGTCAGCCTAAAACTATTGAGCATTTTTAAGGATTATTGTATCCCAATCCATTGCTCATCGATAGTAACTTTGGGAACTCCAGATTGATGCAAACTCACTTTCACTTGTGAATATCGTTCTTTTTAAAAAGTTTGCTTTCTTCACAGTACAGCCCTTCAGTTGATGAAGCAGAAGTGTTGGAATGCAATTCACAGTATGCGCATGTGTGCATTCGTGATGGTAAAGAACAAGCTGTCTCTCTGCGACATTGGGCGCTTCGCAATGATGAAGAAGTAATTGAAACCCATTTCGACACCCGTTTCTCAAAATGCCGATACGGTCAAGGATGACCCTTCAGCTATTGCTAATGAAGATGAACCAAACGTAAACAATCGTTCACAATACGAAATGTGGAAAAGTCAGCAACGACTTCATCCATTTTACATTCGATATCGAGGGGCATAGTCATCACTTGAATGTGGAAAGATTAAGATGATTTATTAACTCATCTCTAATCCGTATACATATCTCATGCCTCTCCTTTTCTATTACAGCTACTGTACTCATGTTCTAGAAGAACGGGCTATTTTCATCACTGAACGTTTTTTGCGCGGAGTCGTGCAGGGTGCAACACTTTCCTCATTTTTATTTTCTATTTACAATTCTGATCTTCCTTGTAACTCTTCTGCACTTACTATTAAATACGCCGACGATGTTACCGTTGCATTGAACCGCAATAGTCGAGTCGACCAGCATGCTTTAGAATCAATGATTATAAACATTGGTCAATGGTCATTCACACTTGGCTTATCTTTGAATCCCCCAAAATGCAACCAAATGGTATTTTCCAATATGACCGGATAGCGATGTTTAGCTCTTCATCAAAACATTCCTCGTGTTTCTTTTAATACCTCGATATTTGAAAGATGAAGTAGTTTCAAGTATCTTGGCGTTACAATGTCCGAGATTCGTAACTGAACCAATCATGTGACCATTCAATTCTTGAAAGTTTGCGAGTTGTTATTCTATGTTCTTTGCATCCGTTCTCTCTCTTCATCCCACCTAATGTAATTCAACGTTTGTGGTTTCTTGCATTGTTCCACACCTCCTCTGCGCATCCCCCGTAAAATTTTCCGGCCTCCTGAAAAAGGATTTTCTGCTAATCAGAAGAGGTATTAAGGTTATCTCAAGATTGAGCTGCGCTTCTGTGGATTTAATTCGAGACACTATTGTCGATCGTGATTGTCCTGAATGCAGCAGACTGATCGAAAACATTTTTTCTGATAGTGCATATTCACTGAACAAGACCCTAGTTGCTTGCAAATCCATTACCCCCACCTAAAAGCCATTATCTTATTACCTAATTAAGAACTACTTAATTCAGAAACTCTCTTGCTCTATTACCTGGTATGATACATGGTTAACAAATCGAAGGCTGTTTCAGAATTGAAGATGCGACTGACAATTTGATAACTGGTTTTCTTATTTTATTCGCATGTCTATCGAGGCCTCGGTAATCTGAGAGCATTTCTGCCCATGTACGGCATTTTGGCTGGAGCATGCTTGTGCTAATTTGAACAGTACATGTTGGCGAAAGAAGGTTCTGGTGGTATTAGGATAACGTGACATATTCGAATGAGCTGTATTTAGAAAAATTGATGGACAAGCTGCATCTCAGTCAGGGCTACCTAGCACAGGACCAAAAACAGAGAACGGTTATTATGAAACAAGTCGCTCATGTATGCCAATGTTGGATAAAGCTTGTACGAACAGGTTGGTCGTACTCCGGAAGCTTTGAACGGATCTATTAGATCTCGACTTTTGATGCCGAAATAAAATGTTATTGCATAGCCTATAGTAGACACTAACAGTATCATCATGAGCTGGGCCTCACACAAAGTGCCAAGCAACACGAAGCGGAAAAGAGGGATAAGCGAAAGCATAAAAAGAAACTAGAAAATCGATAAACAAATATGTGTGATATACTTCATTTTCATAGTTAAACAGATCTCATTAGGACAATTGCTTTGACGTATATCGTGTATTGCTTTCCAACATCTGTTGACCGGATATTTTGGATCCTATCTAGGTAAACGAATAAATTCGGCTAGGCCTAGTTATACGCCAACTTTATTCGCGTCACTGCGCTATGCAAGCGAATAGCTATTTCCTACAGGTGCACCATGGAAAACAATTGAAGACATTTTAGAACGTGTCACACCAATGGTAAACGCCAAATGAGCAGCATTTCTTTTAGTCTGCGTTATATTGGTATAAAAACCCATCAACAGACATGAAGATTGGTAACACGATGCTGCCACCGAATGCCAGCAATCCATTGTATGCAGTCTGTGGGGAATACAAAAATAAGACGAAGAGCCTGCGCTCAGATCGACCAAGTATTGCTACCAGAGGCTTTAGACGCACGACTGCGTTAAACACGCGATTTCAAGGTAGAGCTAAACATTGCATTGTTGCCGTAAATGGCGAAGGTTACAAAAAATTATACTTGTTTCCAGAAGACGCTGTGAGATCTGGTCCTCAACACGTCCCCTCCTTAGATACGGCTGCCGGAATGAACGAAGATATCAAATAGTTTTGGAAGTTAAACTACTATAACATTTAATGATGTTGTATATCTGTAGACAAGCTGGAAATATATCGATGAGCAATCTTACAGACCACATATTATCCTCACGGAAAATTTTCACCCGATGCACTGTGATATACTGAAATGTCAATCAAAAGCAAAGACATGATGAAACCATACTACATTGCGTTCCAAAACAACTCTATAAAAAGGGCTCCCTGTTTTATTTGCCTTCCCGGAAAGAGGTAATTCAACAGCTGAGGCCAAATTAATATAGATAATATTATATGTATACATTTCTATTAGTGTATTTGTTTTCTAAACATTAATATACGCTATTCAATTAAAAAGGTGACTGGTTAACGATCTGCAAAGGTTTTACCTTCGATAATCAACTGGAGCGACTCAAACATCATCAGGAACATCATTAAACCGGTAGCATGTGCCCAATGTTACCTACCACGAAGCATAAACGAAGCAGTTTAATAGCACCAATGGATCCAGCCACAACTACGCAAGTAGTAGTATTGCAAAAACCGAAATTTTGAATGGAGCTGGTTAATACTTCTCACATATGCGCATTTATGTACTGGTAGGTTGATAGGACCCATAAATATATTATTGCAATACATTATCAGAGGCAACAAATATTATTTACACAATCTTTAGTGGCCAACGCGTTTCGGTTTAATCGTTCAGGACAACACATGATAATAGCACTAATTTTGGTTAGGAGCCGAGGCTAAACGAGTTTGATATATTAAATTGCATATTGCCTTAATTTAGAAAATGAGGGAGGAGGAATAGAAAGAAGCCCAATAAAATTCAAAGCGAAACAAAGATTTCACATTAATAGTAGGAACACGTGCATTTAATAAAAATAGGTCTCAGCGAAACATTCAAAATATAGCAAACCTACCCTTTCAGCCTGCCTTCTTTTAATTTTCTCCTCATAACGGAGTAAATCTTCATCAGCATCGTCGCTTAAAAGGATATCAGCGTTCCAGTCATCTTTGCTACGAAATCGATCAAGACGTTCTTTTGCTCTTCTAATTTCAATCATGGGATCATAGTCGGGATGAAACCGGCGACGCTTTCCTACCTGCGAAATATAAATTGACGAAATGCTTACTGAGGATACAATACTTTGTGAACGTTCTCGACTGGCATCTGAGTGCTTAGAGCGGCTCCTCGTGCGGTAACCAGGGGACTCATTATTATCCCGAACAGGGGTGGACATTCGCATCGAAGAACTTGCGGGGAGTGTTCTCCTCGAACGGCGGCCATCCGATCTTGGAGAATTTTCGGTACTCAATGGGAATGAACTTTCATTTGTAGCGCAACTCGAATTAGCGTCACGAGTATTATTCATTTCTCTAAATCAATATTACATAAACCTATATAAAATACCTTAGTTCACGTCTACCACGCATTCTCGATTTATCTTTATGTAAAGCACCGAGAAAAATGGCATTTTTTACTGGAGCGGATTTACGGGTCCTTCGATTGTCTGTGCTCATTCCGATCAGCTGAAACGCGAAAATTGAAGTGCCCGCGGAAATCAGAGTGGTCGATTTTCGAGGTTTATAAAAATATGGTATCCTTCAAAATCAACATCGGTAATTAGAAAATCAAAGCTTTCTAAAAGTTAAATAGTATACCATGGTGTAAGAAGCCAAAAAGCTTTTGAAACAGCGGTGTATTATAAAACTTAGGTTAAGTATGTCAATGTGGACGTTTGCTCCTTACGATATTTTGATATTGTTCAGTTCAGTTCAGTTGTGGATATCGGATCTATTTCAAGATTATTACAAGAACTTTTATTCTATTTTCAACGGATTTGAACATGGTTACGACTCGTAAATCTGCAAAAGGAGATCATGCAGCACCGACTGCAAGGAAGCCTCAAGAGAATGGGGGCTCCGCTGCTCACTCTGGGGATTCTTGTCTGGTTTGTTCGAAACAGGTCGCCAATAACGCTAAAGCTGTTCAATGTGAAATTTGTTTAATGTGGATACATATTCGATGTGGTTCAATGAAGCCGGAGATGTATCGTTGGCTTCAGAAGAATTCATGCGATATCATTCGCACGATATGTAAGATATGCCTTCCACCGACTGGTTTCAAGCTCGCAAGTACTCAGCTTCAAGTTGACACGGCTTCTGCTAAGTCCTCTGAAGGTATTGATGGGAGTATTGTAAATAGTGGCTCACCCTCGAAGAAGGATAACCGCCACACATCTTGTGTACAACAAGTCTGCGTGCAATCTGAAGATGTACGCACCTTTGCGGAAGTGGCTTCCTCGTCTTTACTCGGTTCCAAAGACGGAATTAGTTTTGCCAGTGAAACGAACGTTCTTGAGGCCAAAGAGGTCCAGGAACCATCTAAGCTAGATAAATCTATAAAGAAGAAACACCAGAGCTTTACGACTGTTGAGAATAGACAATCCTGCGTCATTCTTCACAATGCACCGGAGCAAACAGGTGCTTTGGCGATAGACAGGGTTAAACAGGAACGCGAGTTCTTAAATTCTGCTCTTGCCCCCCTTTTCGACGAAGGTGAAAAGGGTGTAACGGTACGCACAGCGTTTCGTCTAGGCCGCAGGCCAGCGCCAGGAGATCGCCCAAGACCGTTAAAGATTGTGTTAGACTCTGTTGAGCAAGTGACCTTACTGCTAAAGAGGGGTTACAGGTTAAAGGGTAGTGAACTTCGACTCCTGCGTGATCTTTCTCCGGAAGATCGTGTGAAGATGCGAAAAGCTACTCAGGAAATTAGCGAGCGCAGAGCCGCAGGTGAAACTAACTTGCGCATTGTGGATTTTCGGGTTGTGAGGATGAGGCCAAAAGTTCGTTGGCAACCTCTGACGATATGCATTCGGAGGGATCTGGATCTTTAAAAGTGATATATTTTAATGCGAGGAGCTTGAGAAACAAACTGGATGAACTCTTTGATCGGATTAGATGGGACCCTCCAGCGATCATTGCGGTGACGGAAACCTGGCTCTCACCTGAGCAGGATGATCCCGAGCTGGCCATACTTGGATATAGACTCTTTCGCTCGGATCGAACAGACGCTAAAATCGGTGGTGGGGTTGCCTTATATTTCCAACAACATATTTCCGTCGCAGTGTTGGCTCGCTTCCAGCATTCTGCCGGTATGGCTGAGAGTATATGGTGCCGTATAAGGACTGCAGCTTCATTTGCCACGATAGGTGTCGTTTATCGTTCTCCCAATACTCAGGCAGATACTGTGATATCACAGATATGTCAGTATGGTAGATCCTCAAACTGCTTGATTATGGGGGATTTCAATGCTCCTAGTATTGATTGGACTTCGCTAGATGAAGGTTCTGGGTCATTCGAGCGGGACTTATTGGACGCTGTGGTTGATGTGGGCCTCGTGCAGCACGTTTCCCATCCGACCAGAGTAGGCCCTACTGGGTGTGAGTCCATTTTGGACTTGGTATTCACTCCCACGCAGTCCGATATTACTCAGCTTCGGACTGAAGCTCCATTAGGCTGCAGTGACCATGCCACCTTAAGTTTTATGTGGAAACGCAACACTGGCTGGGTACCAGATCCAATTCCCAGAAGGAATTTTTGGAAGGCAGACGCGGGTAGGTTACGGGATGTTGCTTCATCTCTCGATTGGTCTTTTGATCAAGCAGCTGATGTTGAAGATTGTTGGCTGGTGATCCGTAATAACATTTTGACAGTTATTGAGGTGGCTGTTCCGTTGTCCACACGTCGTCGTAAGGCGAAAGGTCCACCTTGGTTTGATAAGGAGATAAGGAAACTTTTGCGGCAACGTCAAAAGCTCTGGTCGATATTCGTAAGTCGGAAAAACGCCACTGACTATGACAATTATCGGCAAGCTAGAAACCTTTGTACGGCATTAAAACGCAGGAAACGTATGTTGTACGAGCAGCGATTGGTTGACGAGTCTACTTGTGCACCAAAACGGCTATTCGCATACATTCGACGCCGCACAAAGGCGTCGCCATATATTCCTAATTTGATAGATACTAATGGGGTAGACATTACTGAGGATGGTTTGAAAGCTGAAGCCATGGCTAAGCAGTATGCCTCCGTGTACTGTCTGGAAGACAGTGATCCTCCTTCTGTCTCTAATAACAGTGAGGTGCTGTCTGATCTTGATGTAGATGTAGAGACTGTTAGACACCTGTTGGAACAGTTAGACACACAATCCGCGCCAGGACCAGACGGTATTCATCCGTTGGTTTTACGAGCACTATCAGAAGTGTTGTGCGTTCCGCTGGCCAGGTTGTTTACAAAATCTGTAACATTAGGGGTCTTGCCACAAGAATGGAAACAGGGTATTATTAAACCTATGTTTAAGAGTGGGGACCCCAGTAGTCCTGCTAATTACAGGCCGGTCACATTGACTTCTGTGATCGGTAAAATTTTAGAGAAGCTGATCAAAAGGAAATTAGAGCACTTTCTTTTGGAGTGTGGGCGTTGGTGTCCACAACAACATGGATTCACCAAAAATCGCTCATGCGTAAGTAATCTGCTCCTGGCGCGAGAAAGTTGGTGTGCTTTGACTGATTCTGGTCAAGAGGTCGATGTCATTTTTATCGACTTTAGTAAGGCGTTTGACCGCGTGCCCCACCGCCGATTGCTCGTCAAGCTGGAGGGTTTGGGTATTCAGGGTTGTCTACTTAAATGGATCGAGGCATTCATCTCAGGGCGGTCAAACCGTGTCGAGGTGAATGGAGTTTTGTCTTCAGAGATGATAGCAGGCTCCGGAGTGCCGCAGGGATCTGTCCTTGGCCCATTGCTATTAAAGTTTTCGTGAATGATATTCCGGACGCGGTAGCGATCGATTGTCTTTTATTCGCGGATGATCTGAAACTGTGGGCCTCTGTCAGTTCCTGCGATGGCCACAAGCAACTGCAACAAGCAGTTGATGACTTAGTCAGTTGGACACATCGCTGGTCACTGCCTATCAATGAGGACAAGACAGTGGTCATGCGCATAAACTCCGATGACACTGGTGGTGAATACTTTATTGGAGGTAAGCCTATTAGAGCGGTGACGGTCGAAAAAGACTTAGGGATTCTGGTTATGGATTCCTTGAAGTCGAAGGCTGACACTTGTCGGAGAATAGGCAGCGCTACCAGGATGCTCTGGGCGATTCGGCGTTCCTTTGCGTCCATTACCCCGCAAATGTTCCAGACACTTTTCTCTGTGTACATTCGTCCTCTGTTGGAATATGGGCTACCTGTTGCATTTCCTCAGTCCAAAGGCGAATGCGACTCCTTGGAGAGGGTACAAAGGAGGGGCACTAAGATGGTTTGTGGAATGCGCCAACTCGCGTACGAGGATAGGAGGAGCTTGCTGAAACTCTACCCCCTAGAGCTTCGAAGGGAAAGATATGACCTGCTCCTGACACGCCGTATTCTTCTCGGTCAATATGGAGACGAGTTCCTCCAGTACTTCCGATTAGTAGGTGAGTCGAGGACTCGTGGACATGACTTTAAGTTGCAGAAGCCTAGAAGGCTGAAGCTGAGTAATGCGAGCACGCTATCCACGCGGGTGGTGAACACTTGGAACTCTCTACCGAAAGAGCTCCTGTCTCTACCATCTGAACAGCTATTCAAAAGCGCGTTGGATCAGCATTAGTTGAGACGGATGAACTTGTTCCCCGGAGTGATATAGTGGTGTTCCTCTACTCTCAGGGTTTGCCTTGTCAGCAGCCTTGTCACCAATGTCTATTACTGTGATGAAGCTCAAACGGGATTTTATCCCTTCTACTTTCGATTCAGAAGAAAAAGAAGAAGAAGAAGTATATTTTCGCTATTTAAAGGACTTGCCCTATCGCAAAGTTTATATGGCAGTCGGACAGGTAAGAACGGAAATGGGGACACGGTTACGCACAATATTTTTTGGAACAGGGCACAATCAAGTTGCGGCAAGTTTAAAAACTCCCAGTGTTTACTCTCGGTACAAGGCCTACATGAATGTGTCGTATTCAATCATGATTAAAACCTTTGATAATTTGACCTGTATTCTATATGCTGGCAACCCACTTAATTTGACACTTAATCCATACTGGTATACGTCGATTTATATGTCCTATAAATCATTTTTTGAATTTTTAGTGTTTAAATTGAACACAAAAAACCTGACGATATGAGAGGCGTTGCACTCCTGCTATAGTATGGCTTGCACAATACGGACACGAGTGAAAACGTCCAAGTTGTTACGAGTATCCTGACCTGCTATGAGTCAGCCCTCGCAATTGCTTGTCTCTGCGTCACACCCTTTGCAGCCCAGCAGGAGTTTACACAGCTGATTGAGACGCTCGACGGGTTGTTTCACTCAGCACCCAAACGTTCTCATCTTAGATTATTATAACCGCCAGACATCGATTGGGCGTTCCTGTAACGTAATCACCGAGCAATACGAAACTTTTCTCAAATTTCTTTATGATCATGCGTTGCATTAGCATGTGAGTGATCCTACGAGGTTTCGTAATGTACTCCATCCACCCTCGATCTGGTATTGTTGTCCGAAATCGAAGCCATTAGACATATAAAATACCTACCTCCGCTTGGCACAAGGTATCATGTAATGATAAGCTTCAAACGGTACTGCGTTTTCACAAACCTAATGCTCGCTCTAGACGCAATTTTAGGCTTGTAGACTGGGGTTTTCTCCTACAGAATTCAAAATCTTCCTTTCAGTTCTCTAACAATTTCAATGTTAGTGAAAACTGGGAAAGAATTTGTAAGTATCTAAAAGAGTTGCAAGACAAGCACGCCCGCTTCAAGTCGTTAATAAAAAGCTTTCATAGGCCACTGATGAACTCCTCGAGTTTCGCAGTTTACCCGTAAACGAGGATCGTTTGGCGAACAATATAAGCTATCTCTCAATTTGGTGTGCTGTGGCCCGTCTACAAAACCGCTCGAGATCGCCTGTGTTAACCAAGTACAGCGTTTTCTCAAAAAGGAAGTTTGAGTTATCTTGAGCTAGGGGACGCTAAGTCCAATCCGGAAAAGATTTTATAGCTACGATCAATCAAAAGGCAAAACCTGTAAAACCTTGTAGATTTGAAAACATGAGGCGGAAAAGTAGATGATACCGATCGTCTAAGACGACTACCTTCTCCAGGTTCTTTAGTGGCTTCAGAGACGTGATAATTATTTAAATGCTCTATCTATGTCGTTTAATCTGTACTACCTGGTGCTCCTGCACTAGTTGAGTTGTCATTCAATGAAACACTTATCCATGTTCATGTCAACAAAGCTGAGGGACCAGATGGTGTCCACTCAATTATTCTAAAGTATTTCGTCCCAGTGATCACAGTACCTTCACGCAAGCACTTCAATTCATTTTTGAAACTAAGAGTGGTTCCTAGTGAGTGGAAAGAAGCCATAATAGTACTAATACACAAGAGTGGTTGCAAGTCAACTGTTGTTAGCCTGACTAGTATCGTCTTGAAAGTATTAGAAAAACTACGGCGTGACAATATCTGTCAGCATCTTTGTCGGCATTCTCTACTTAGTGTAACTCAACGTGGACATCTTGGCCTTAAGTCCCATGCTTGGCACCTGCGGACATTCACTCAACCCTGCTAAGGAGCGATAGGGAATTGTCTCCCGTTAAAACGATTTCAGCCTCATGGTGGTATATTTCTGAAACCGGCTTCCAGAAGAACGTATATCTTGCATTTCTGTCGCGTGTTTTAGGAATGGATTGAACCGAATCTGGGGAAAGCCATTTCCTGAATACTCACCCTAATTGCTACGCAAGATTAGGTAGTCCACCATTTTCAGCGTAATATGGTAAATCGAGTAAATACTAGAGTTTATTTTTTATACAAAACTCTTCTAAAGCTGATCTCACCGTACTGCTGAAGAAAAATTGTTTTAATTTTCCGTGCATAATTAATAACGAGGTGTTTCCTCATAGCAACCCGGATACTCTCTTGGCGTCGAGACCATCTAGGATATCCACAATAAAAAAACAATTTGTCAGTGGTGGTTGCTTAGCTGTAGCTTTCTAATAAAAGAAAATCGGGACGCTAGATTGGCTCGTTAGTCACTTAATGTCCTGTGCAACTGAACTGAACTGAACTGAAGAATCAAACAAGGATTGTTTGGCGTCCACAAATTTCGATAAAACAAAATACGTTTCCTACGAATGTGTCAATGTTTTAGTTTGAAAAAATTGAGTTTTTCAGGTCTTTGATTTTATGGGACAACAACACACCACCTACTAGATTGGTTGCTTGTTGCTGCCATGCATCTAGCTACATTTGGTCTTTTATTAGCTACTGCTTTGAAAGTTGCGAAGTACTCGCCATATGTAGCTAAATCAATCCTACTTGAAGGACACTAATTTAGGCTTCCTTAAACTTATTCAATGTTCAACGTGAACGATCTACATTGGTGCTGAGAGGAGTCTGCCGATTCCATTCAGGTAGAAGGGACCAAGAATTTACATTATGTGATGACAAACAGGCCGCGTTTAGTAGGTATCATTTGCAGTAACCAAACCCAAAGGCGATAAAGTGAAAATGTGCAAATTTGGAAATAAAACACGGCATTTTATCATGTTGTCCAGTTTTCTCGTGTCTTATAGTCTTAGACTTATGTATAATCACAAATAATACGCCATACCTCAAAATCATCTGCGTGAAGGCATTGCATGAAATTACACAGATCGCATAAATTAGGTTATGTATATACGAAACTAAGATGAATTGAGAGTAAAACAGCTGGTAACTCGAATTTGAGAGCTTCTCTCACTCATATGAATCCTTAGTCAGTAAAGTAATTTCCCAATGATTCATAGCGAGGCTAGATTCCTTAGTTCTAGTCCGCAGTCGATTGAATCAAACGTTTTGGGAATGTCCAAGTAGAACCTGTGAACTTCCAAGCCACTATCATCAGCGCCCGTCCCCGATCTGGGGTAAGCCTGAGATTGGTCAAATCAAAATCTTGACGTAGAAACCCGTGTTGAGCTACAGATAAGTGATGATTCTTCTGTGCATAAACCACTGACGTTTCTACATTGATCGATTCCATTACACTGAACAGACATGTGATTGGTGATAGTTGGATACTGGAGATCTAGAACCACTTTTATGGATCCGATTAAAGCTTTTTTATTTCTTTTAATAATTTGAATTTCTATTTCCAGCTATTCAACTTCTCCGGCTTTACGCTCCGTGTACCACTGTGAATTCACCCTTACACTACGAAATTGGGGGCAATGAGAGCTAAATTTATTTAACAACAGTTTCAGAAAAACGTCTTAAGTGAAACAGTTGCACAGATTTTCAGAAAGTATGCTCAGAAGCATCTGCTTTTGGTTTACTTGCCTAATTTTTGCACTGTAAATGAAAGAAGGCATAGCGGCTTCATCACCGTGCAGGTTGGATATTTCCTGTTAATAGATGACACTAATGCTATCGAAATTTGCCATTCCGTTTTAATTGCATATTACATGTATGGCCTCAATCTTTAATCTAAATGAATAATTTCTCTAAAGGGCCTGGCGAATGAATACTTCAACCGCATGCACAAATATTATATACATATATTTTTCTCAAACCAAAAATTTTGGAAAGCAAGAGAGCTCTCCTGAAGCAAAGAAATTGATCGACATTGATTTATTTCAAATGAAAATGAACAATAATAAAATGGAAGATAAAAATTTGAAATACATGCAGCTCAGTCATATTCAAACACACACTAAAAGCTACTACACCACCATGAAGACAACTCGGTGCTACAATAACATTGCAATAGATGTGCGACTAACAATGATTGTCGTCTGATACTTCTCCAGCTTCATTGATTTTGATTTGAATAATATTGGATGGAGAGATACTATAAATTTCTCTATGTAAATCTGGATAACATTTTTAACGAATTTATTGGTTTGACCCCCATTATTTCAATTACGCATTCAGATCATAATGAAACGACAAATGCCTAAATAACCGCTTCATTAAAATCTAATCCATTATTTCATTTAATTATGTGAGAATGCGGTTCATTTTAAGATTTTCACGAAGTTACTCAGTGGTTCTTCGTAAGAACGAGTGATGAGTAGTTAGCTTCCTCACATCTTTTACCGACGTCTTTGCTAAATTTTGGCACACTAATCGAGTTACCGTCTTACGACAGCTTGTGTGATGTTATGAAATCTTTTTCTATATACATGATAAAAATGATGACATTGAAAAATTTACGCTATCAATGAGCCGTGAATCTGGTGTATTGTGCTCGAAATATAACACACACACTAGCCGATAAACTTTAAATTTTACTTCAACTGTTTCATGATGCAGTATTTTTAATGGTAATTTGCATGAAACATGTAACAAAGAAATAAAAAATGACTTCAACATTCTCGAACGGATCATTTTCATTCTGCAACATCACAATTGTTTGATCATCTGAAACTACAAACAATTTGATAAAAAAATTTATACTTGTATGCCACTATTTTGTAGTATTCTTATAAAGAGACATGATGTTCAAATACAGAATCACAAAGTATTTCCGGGTCTGCGCTCAAGGTGCTTATAATGAACAATATATTTAAGTGCTCATTTAAATATAGACGCAAATTACAGTGAGCTATTGTATAGTTCCAAATCAGCAAACGAATAGAAAAGTAATTGAAAGTAGTGTGGGTGATCCAAACTTGGTTTAAATCTTAGCAATTATAATTTTACTCTTGTGTTTTATTTCAGATTCATAGTTATCAGCTTACGGAAATTCCATCCTGAATCCTAAGTAATAACCATTTTTAGTATCGTATTGAACCAATAGAAAACTATTTATTTGTGTTATTATCATTTGTTTAATTTGAATTGTGTTGAATTTTTAGTGGTTGGTCCACATTTTTTCTGTTTATTGTTCTGAATATATCGAAGAACACAGCTCAAATTAACACGGTATAAAAAAGAAACTACTCACTTACAGACTTGTAGATGAAACAGAAAAATTAAATAGCGTGAAGAAAATTTATATACATATGTATTATAATAAACACAACGAAATATGTACAAAAATAAAATGAATATACAAAGGTCGAAAGACGATAATACTTCATGATCATAGCGTTAGTAGAGATTGAAAGTCTTGAGTAGTATGCAAAATTAAATGCCACTAGTTTCTATTGTCACAAATAATGTTTCAAATTGGGATTGTTATTCGGAACGTATGTAGGAGAGTTTGAATATTTTGGGTATATTTTGCATATGGTGCCTAATTAGGAACCATATGTGTTGCTGTGGTTAAAAGATAATGGTAGAAGCCAAGGGCAGCACTTCCAATGGAATATTCGGTTGATGGTTTTTGGTTGCAAGCTGATTCCACCGGAGCTATTTTAAACCTTGCATACTAAGCGTGTATTGAGAAACGTAGGTTTTATGGCGAGAACATTTTTGCGCAACGGATAATAACTATGTAAATGGATTATCGGTAGGTTTTCTGCTCAAATTTTTATACCCATACTTGTTTAACAAATTTTCAGCATTCGCTAAAACGATTAATCTTTTAGGTTTCACACAATCTGTGAATAAGCCTACAAGACGATCTAGCATTGTAGACCTGTTATTCACTCTAGGTACTAATCCTAGCAACGTTGAAATTTTAGCTTCACTGCCCGGTTGCGACCACAATATGATAACTTGCGTTCTGCGCCTTATTTGGCAGCCGGCATATATTCACAATGATAAGAAATTTTATATCAACTGGACTAAGTTTTCGAATCTTCTCAAAGACAACGACTTGACCGAATTTTTTTTCAGACTTCAATCGTATTTCTCCGATTTTCCATGATAACCGCTTAGCATGCCTTCAGTGTTCGTCTACCTCTCATATGAGGAGAAGTAGACATAACCCGATAACCCTTCTCGAAAAAAAGATTGCTCGACGCTCTAGTTCTTTGAATCATGAGCTTGATTTCTTCTCTGTTATACGCCGACATGAGCTATGTAACTCTTTCCCCAATATTAAAATTTGCTTTCAGAGCGTCAAGAAAGAAAGCCTTTAAGCATTGACCCAAAGACTGTGTCCTTGAATTCTCTTACGAAGATTAAATGTATGCCATTAAAACGTGACATTTCTTCAATTATATATCAAAAGAATAATGAGGATGTATACACAACTGACCCACCCACAATAAGTCAGGCTTTCTCTTCATTCTTCAGCAGCTAGTTTAATAATAAAATTTACCATCAACCGGCAAACAATAACGTTCCCTTAAATAATATTGACGCCTTAACTTTGACTTTACAAAAAATCGAAGACATTTCACGTCGAAGTAAAACTTCTTACAAGCATGATGGTGTAAGTTTTATTTCGGCCATCATGCATAACAGCAGTGAAACTTCTACAATAATCTTAATAATTTTTTTAAATATTTGTCTCAAATCCGGAATTTTTACAACTCATTGGAAACACTCGGGTATTATCCCTCGTTTAAAATGTGGTAATTCGAACCTCGTTACGAATTATCGCCCCATTAATCATACTCCTATTCTCTCTAGGTTATTTGAAAAGATAATTAAGAAATCTTTGTTGGACTACCTTGGCCCAGATGTGTTATCCCTATCCAAAATTGTTTCCTAAACCAAGAATCTTGTATTGTGGTGGATAAGTGCAAACATATGACAGGAAAATGTTACAGTAAAAACAGACAAAGGAAGGAACTCACGACAAGTGAAAATTTAATGTCCGATGCAAATATCTACACACAAAATAATTCCAACTAGGAAATCTGATGCGTCGCGTAGGTCGGCACAGTAATTGGCGAAGCTGAAAATGTGGCGACACGTCAATTTCGCCGTTAACCGTCGTGATTCGCAAACACGCAATAATACAGCACCACCGAACAAAGCAGAAGAAGAACTCGCGTGGAAAAAGTATAATATGCAATAATCATTGATTAAAATAAAGATCGATGGAAATGGAATTTCATTTGAAAAGAAAGTGAAATTACAAGTTGCTACAGAACTCCCTTTAGAGCGTGAATCGACGGATGAACGCTCGAAACACTGTTTGTGGTATGTATTCAACCAGTCTTGCGGGGAACCTCACTCTACGGCCTGTACGTGTTTTACGTGGTGAAGGGTTACATACTACCGGTGAGGGTCGATTTAAGATATCATCGTCATAAGTTGTGTGGGTGTAGTCGAAGGGATAGCTTTTTGTGATGAATTTTGTTCGACGTAAGCGGGTTCCAAGCGGTCGATGCCAACTTTGTCTTTGGTGCCGTTGCGTAGCCGAACGGAATATTTCTCTTTGCGTTCCATTACTTTGAATGGTCCTTCGTACGGAGTTTCTAAGGGCTTTAATACAGCATCGAATCCAACGAAAACGTACGGACGACTCTTGGGGTCGTTGTGGATAAATGATGGGCGATCGGCAACACGTGTGGGAACAGGTTTGATGGACTGAAAGTGTTGCTTTAGTCTCCAGCAGTAGGATACCGGTTCAACTTCGCCGGTAGTGCGTGTGTCAAGTACCATCTCGCCAAGCAGTCTCAATGTGGTGCCAAATACCAACTCTGAGGGGCAACAACCAATGTCTTCTTTAACGGTTTTTCGAATACCGAGAAGTACAATAGGAAGGCATTCAGACCATTCTGTTCCTGAACAAGCGGTGAGAGCAGCCTTTAACTGACGATGGAAACGTTCAACTAGTCCATTAGCTGCAGGATGATATGCATTGGTACGCAAGTGATCATATCCTAGTAAG